>WNWK01059993.1:0-10049 GCA_009830355.1 Cherax destructor
AATTAATGCATTTTAATGATCCTGACACTTACTTAATTTTGTACAAGCTGTGTCCCATTCAACTTCAGCTCTTATTCTATAATATGCATTATGTATTATTATTATTATTATTATTATAATAAAGAAAAATGCTAACCCTATAATGTGCATTAAAGAATATATTCACAAAATGCACCCAACCCTTACATGTCAAAGCGCTTGAAAAATATCGATCCACGAAGAAAGACTGTTAGAATTAACTCAGGTGTTTAATAACACAGAATAAGCCAAGAAAGCCAGATACAGTGGACCCCGGGGTTTCGTAAACCCTGGAAATCGTACATTTATGTAAGTATAATATTGTAAGTGCTTGTGGAAAAGTATTTTGGGGGTCTGAAATAGACTAACCTACGTAAAATTTTTCCCTTTAAAGGGGAGAAAATTCGTTCGTAATGCACTTGAGCAGACTTCAGGAGTGAAGTTTTAAAACTCGGGGGTCCACTGTAGTATACAATACTCGTCTTGCTGCATGACCCTTGTCGGTATGGGCCTTTATTATTTGATTATAATAATACTTGTCTTATACCGTACATAGGATTTATCACAACCGGACGGTGGGTGATGCGAAACTCGTCGTAAACAAGATCATTACAGCTAATGGTGTTTAAAGTGAGTATTAATGAGGAAAATGCCACAAGTCAGGATATGACTTAAACAATACCAAAAATAGCTGTATGACCCTCATGGGTTTAGCACTTAGTTATTATTATAATAATACCACAAGTAGAATTCTGGGCCAAACAGAACCTTCAGCAAATGTCTGACACCACACAAGTGTGATTTCATATAGGGTGACAGTACCACTGTACCATTGATAACACCTGTACCATTGACAACACTGGTATCACTGTACCATTGATAACACCTGTACCATCGACAACACTGGTACCACTGTACCATTGATAACACCTGTACCATTGACAACACTGGTATGACTGTACCATTGATAACACAAGTACCATTCACAACACTGGTACCACTGTAAAATTGACAACACTGGTACCATGACAACACTCTACTGCTGTATTATTGACAACACTGTATCATTGACAACACTGTTACAACTGTATCATTAACAATGGTACCACTGTACCATTGACAATACTGGTACCACTGTAGCATTGACAACACTGGTACCACTGTATCATTGACAACACTGCTACAACTATCATTGAAAACACTGGTACCACTGTATCTTTACAACACTAGTACCACTGTCTTTTGACAACACTAGTACCACTGTCTTTTGACAACACTGCTACCACTGTACCATTCACAACACTGGTAACACTGCTATAACTGTATCATTGATAACACTGCTACCACTGAACCATGACAAGACCGGTACCACTGTAACATTGACGACACAGCTAAAACTGTATCACTGACAACACTGCTACCACTGCCATTCACAACACTGGTACCACTGTACCACTAACAACACTAGTACCACTGTACCATTGACAACACTTGTACCACTGAACCACTGACAACATTGCTTCCCACTGTACCATTGACAACACTGCTAACACTGTATCATTGACAACACTGCTACTACTGTACCATTGACAACACTGCTACCACTGTACCACTGCTACCAATGTACCATTGACAACACTGGTGCCACTGAACCATTGACAACACTACTACCACTGTACCATTGACAACACTGCTACCATTGTACTATTAACAACATTGCTACTGGAGTTTACCTGGAGAGAATTCCGGGTCAACGCCCATGCAGCCCAGTCTGTGACCAGGCCTCATGTTGGACCAGGGGCCTGATCAACCAGGCTGTTACTGCTGGCCGCACACAGTCAACGTACGAACCACAGCCTGGCTGGTCAGGTACCGACTTTAGGTGCCTGTCCAGTGCCTGCTTGAAACAGCCGGGGGTTTGTTGGTAATCCCCTGATGTATGCTGGGAGGCAGTTGAACAATCTTGGGCCCCTGACACTTATTGTGTTGCCCCTCAACGTGCTAATGGCACCCCTGTTTTTCATTGGGGGATGTTACATCGCTTGCCGAGTCTTTTGCTTTCGTAGGGAGTGATTCTCTTGTGCAAGTTTGGTACTAATCCCCCGAGAAGTTTCCACGTGTATATAATAATGTATCTCTCGCCCGCGTTCTAGAGAGTACAGGTTTAGGAACTTCAAGCGTTCCCAGTAATTGAGGTGGTTTATCGCAGTTATGCATGCCGTGAAGGTTTCTCTGCACATTTTCAAGGTCAGCAATTTCACCCGCCTTGAAAGGTGCAGTTTTGTGCAGCAATATTCCAGCCTAGATAGAACAAGTGATCTGTAAAGTGTCAACATGGGCTTGGCATCCCTGGTTTTGAAGGTTCTCATTATCCATCCTGTCATTTTTCTAGCAGATGCAATTGCTACGGTGTTATGGTCCTTGAAGGTGAGATCCTCTGACATGATCACTCCCAGGTCTTTGACATTAGTTTTTGCTCTATTGTGTGGGTTTGGGAAATTTGTTTTGTACTCCGATGAGATTTTAATTTCTTCCGTTTTCCATATCTGAGTAATTGAAATTTCTCATCATTGAACTTCATATTGTTTTCTGCAGCCCATTTAAAGATTTGGTTTATGGCTGCTTGGAGTCTTCAGTGTCTTCAACGGTGGACACTGTCATACATCTGTTGGGTCACCACCTTTGTGTATTGGTGTAACCCTTGCTGTCTTGAGTAATGTCTGGAAAATGCTTGTTGCTAGTAATATTAAAAAGTATTGAAATAGCAGGGGAGAGGACATGGGCTGCTTGCTTGTACAATAATGGTGGGACTTGAGACAGATTCCTGATTTATTTTAAGTGACTTAATAATGAGGTGACTTCCGTGGGCTCGGTAGGTGCAAGATAGAAGGAGGATGGGAAATTCCCATTTAGGTAATCACTTGCTCGGGCATTGGTACCTGGGATTTTACTGGCGAGATTTGATCCTATAGTTGAGAAGAAATCATTTATCTTGTTAACTGTATCAATAGGCTGTAGTTGTGTTTCATTCAGTTTAGTTAGGACAATATCCCCAGCTTTTTCAGTTTGTGGGTCCCCAAAAACTGAGTGTGTGTTTTCCAGGTCTTTTTTTTATCTCCTCTTGTTTTGCTGAATCTGCTTGTATAGTACAGTTGCTTGGCCTTTCTTATTAGTTTGGGAAGTATCGATGCATAATGTTTAATAATATCTTTGTGATAAGGCCCTGTCTATATTGTTTTCATATTGATGTTTCTTATCAATAGATCTTAGTATGCTGTTCGTTAGCCATGGGCAACCTAGCCATTTATTCGTAATGTTTCGTTTTTATGGGACAATGTTTGTTATATAGTCTAAATAATTTTTTAAGAAATATGTCTATCCAATTATCGTACATTTACACTGGAGAATTCTGTAGGCCAGTCAACCGTCCCTAGCTCTGCTGTGAAGTTACTTATTGAGGCCTCGTCATGGCGTCTAAAAGAAACTTTGTTGTATTCCGGTGGTGGTTTACTAATGTTTGTTAAAAAGGAAGGTGGGGTAGTGGTCAGTAGTGCTGTCTGTGATTATCCCTGATTTAAGGGGGCTAGTATATTGGTCCATATATGGTCAATTATAGTTGCACTTGTCTCAGCCAGCCTGGTTGGTTTAGTAATACAGTGGTCCCCCGCCTAACAAACAAAATTCATTCAGAAGCCTGCTCAAGTGCCATTACCGACGAATTTACTTCCTTAAGAAATAATGTCACATAGGTTAGTCTATTTCAGACCCCCAAAAATTCACTTCCACAAGCACTTACAATATTATACTTACATAATTATACGATTTCCGGGGTGTTCGTTAGGCGGGGGTCCACTGTAGTTGGTATGAGAAGTGCATTGTTCATATTGTTTCATATTGTTTTTTATACTGTGCACACTGACCGCACAGACCCAGTCTCTCACATCTAGGCTTACCAGCCTGTTTCCGTTTGATTTGAGGGCGCTAGAATTTAGGTGTACTAGTATGAGGAAAACTCTGGCGCGTAAGCCGTACTAGTACGGCCGAAACCCTGAAAGGGTTAATGAGGGCATGCAAACCCCGTCAGCTTATGAATCCAGTCAGAGGATACGTACCTTGTTTTCAACGAATCACGTAGTAACGTATTTTAGAGAGGATCCCAACAGTTTTGGATACTTTTTTGTTATGTGTTGGACATGGGCGCTGAATTTCAGGTTGCTGTCAAGGTGCAGGCCCAGGAATTTGCCCTCATTTTGTTTAGTAATAAGAGTGTTGTCAATCATAAAGCTCAGTTTCAACACCTGCTCTGTTACCAAATTTGGGCACAGGAGATTATACTGAAAAGCCAAAGCATATAATTTCCAATTTGGCTTCAGGAAAAAAAAAAGCACTAACGTGCAATAGTAAAAATGATAGCCTCTTTGACTCAAAAAGGAAATCCATTGGGACTTTAACTGACCAAAGGAATGCTTTCGACACAGTAAACAACGGCATCCTACTCCAAAAACTTGCCACTATGGAATAAGGGTCATGCATAGCATACTTCAAACCCTACCTCACAAATGGTATCAGTATATCATTTTAAAAGACACATCCCCCCGACACCCCAATTGACACAGTCCCGGGGGAAGTGCCCTTGGTTCCCTCTCTTCCCTTATACATCAATGATTTTTCCCAAATTTATCCCTCCTGAAACCAATACTTTTTGCTGGACACAACTTATGTCACCCCACAAAATCTTGCCAGCAATACTATTTTTAAACACGAATTAATAAAAATATCAACATGGATGACAGCCAATAAACTTACACTCAACACTGATGCCTTCTATATTATGTTTGGAAACAACGGCGCCCAAAAATACGCTGAACCTCATCTTCACTAACAACGACGATCAACGAATAAAACCGTATCAAAGACAATCACTCAGATAAAAACATAATAGGGTACAGACATGTATGCACAGGGCCCCTGACCAGCAAAAGGGATCAGTCATGAAGGTCTCTTCACAAAATTCAATTTTAATAACAAAAACATAAAGGGGATCAAGTCCCATGTCCAAATAAACTTTTAAGATTCAAAACAACAGGACCCGAACAGTTGCCTAAAAAAAATGAACTCTGTGGTTCTTGAGATCTGCTCAAGACACATTCCATTAAGAAAAAGAAAGAAAGATGTAAACTAAAAAGAGAGAGATGCCCCCTATACAGTGGCCCCTGGTTTTTGCATCTCTAAACTCGAACATTTATGAAGTGTATTTTGTAAGTGCTGTTCAAGTGTATTTTGGGGGTCTGAAATAGCAACCTCTGACATTATTTCAAGGAAGAAAATTGTTCGGTAAGGGCCCTGGCACATTCGGGAACAAATTTTTTGGGAAAACCGAGGCCACTGTACAGGGAAGAGTCACAGAATTGCTGAGAGGCCAATATATCTGAAATAAAAAGGCACTGGTTAATAAATTAAAATCGAACTTAAACTGAAGGAATCTTACAGGAGACAAAAATCACAGGAAGAACTAAAAGCCATAAAGGAAATTGAAAAAACAAACAAAATACTTCTTCTCTTATCCCAAAATCAAGGAAAAACAACACCCAGTATTGGGCCCTGCTTAGGCAGGATGGGACATAAAAGATGACACCCAAAAAAATGAGTCGATTTTAAAAGCCCCATTACGACTCGTTTCAGCGACCCTGCCTGCTAAGGGTCGACAATCCAAATAATTCTTTATGACGAAATGCAAAATCTGGTTATTTTAAAAATTTTGGGATATTATTCTAACCCCACAAGACTTTGAAAAGGCAATAAATACATGCCTATGCCTCTGCCCCAGGACCAGACTGGGGAACTCTGTGTTCATCAAAATTGCAAGAACCCCCCTATCGGGGCCCTTTCAGCATTCTGGAGGGAGAAACACATGGGTCACCCCAAAAAACCAAAAACAATAGACATACCCCCACTCCACAAGGGTGGTAAAGAAATTGCAAAGAACATAAACCGATAGCACTAACTCCCATATCATAAAAATCTTTGAGAAGGTTTTAAGATGCAAGATCCCCAACCACCTAGATACCCATCAATTACACAACCCGGGGCAACAGGGTTTAGAGCAGGTCGCTCCTGCCTGCCCCTGCTTCTGGCCACTATGACAGGGTCCTGGATGTGTTACAGACTTTGCAAAAACTTTAAAGTGTGACCATGGTGTAATAGCACACAAAATGCGTGATAAAGGGGAAAAACAGGAAAAATTGGTAGATGGATCATAATTCCTGATAAATAGAACACAAAGAGTAATAGTAAACAGAGTAAAGTCCCAGGCAGCCACGGTGAAAAAAATCTGTTCCACAACACAGTACCCTCAAATTCTATTCCTCATCCTCATTTCTGAGGATGACACCCATTGCCTGCATGACCTGAAACACTGCAAAACCAAAAGGGGCATCAACCAAATCTTCAAATGGGCCACTCAAAACAATATGAAGTTCAAGAGGGGAAATTTCAACAAACTACTCAGATATGGAAAAGGGAAATAAAAAAAGAATCAAGGTATACGACAAATTTAACTATACAATAGAGTGAAAAAAAAATGTGAAGAACTTGGAAATGATAATGTCAGAGGATCTGCCTAGGAAAATGATAGGATGGATAATGAGAACCTTCAAAAATAGGGGCCCGCCCATGATGACACTCTTCAAATCACTTGTTTCTCTAGGCGGAATACTGCTGTATACTAAGGCCCCCTTCAAGGCTGGCAAATTGCGACCTGGAGAGTGTCAAAAAACTTTCACAGCACACATAAGTACGATAAAGCACCAAATTACGGGGGAAATATTTAAGGTCCTTGATCTGTATTCCCCGGAATGCAGGCAAGAGAAATACAATATAATTAGAAGGTTCTGGAGGGGTCCAAACCTGCAACGAAAATCACTCCTATAAAAGCAAAAGACTCAGACGAGATGCAACATTTCCCCCATGAAAAACAGGGGCACGAGTACACTGAGAGACAACACAATAAGTGTCCGGGGCCCAAGACTGTTCAACTGCCCCCAGCATACAGGGGGTTACCAATAGACCCCCGGCTGTCTTCAAGAAGGCCCGGACAGGCACCAAAGTCAGTACCGACCAACCGGGGTGTGGTTTTTACGCGTTTGCGCGGCCATCAGTAACAGCCTGGTTGATCAGACCCCCGATCCCCCATGAGGCCTGGGCCGGGGAGCGTTGACCCCCAAACCCCCTCCCGGTAAACCCCCCAATCACCCTACCACACTTACTATTCACTCCGAAACAAACAGAATACATATTTGTATCACAGACTTTGCAAAAACCTTTGCAATGTGACCATGGTGTAATAGTACACAAAATGTGTGATAAAGGAATAACAGGAAAAGTTGGGAGATGGATCTATAATTTTTAACAAGTAGAATACAAAAGTGAGTTAAAGAAAGGTCTGGCGGCCAATGAAAACTCTGTTCCACAAGGCACAGTACCCTCCCATCCTGTTCCTCATCCTCATATCGGACATACACAGGGATATAAGCCACAGTGCAGTGTCTTCCTTTGCAGATGACACCCCCAAACTGCTGACAGTGTCCACCGTTGAAGACACTGCAAGACTCCAAGCAGACATCAACCCTCTTTAAATGGGCTGCAGAAAACAAATAAATTCAATGATGAGAAATTTCAATTACTCAGATATGGAAAACGTGAGGGAAATTTAAAAACTCCTCAGAGTACAAAACAAATTCCAACAAACAATAGAGCAAAAAACTAATGTAAAAACCCGGGGTGAAAGTCAGAGGATCTCACCTTCAAGGACCATAACACCGTTTGCAACGCATCTGCTAAAAAAAGACAGGATGCATAATGAGAACCAAAACCCGGGATGCCAAGCCCCTGTTGACACTTTTTAGGTCGCTTGTTCTATCTAGGCTGGAATATTGCTGCAACTAACTGCCCTTTCGGGAGGTGAAATTGCTGACCTAGAAAATTTCAAAAAACCTTCAGGCACGTATAACTCGATAAACCACCTCAAATTTTACTGGGAAGCCAAGTTCTAAACCTGTACTCCCTAGAATGCAGGGGAAAAAAGGGGAAAATTATTATATACACTTGGAAAATTCTCAAAGGGGTTAGATCCAAACTTGCACAAGATTCTTCCTACGAAAGCAAAAGACTCAGCAGCGATGTAACATCCCCCCCAAAGAAAAACAGGGGTGCCACTAGCATGTTGAGAGACAACACAATAAGTGTCAGGGCCCAAGACTGTTCAACTGCCTCCCAGCATACAACAGGGGGGTCATCAACAAACCCCCGGCTGTCTTCAAGCAGGCCCTGGACAGGCACCTAAAGTCTGTACCTGACCAGCCAGGCTGTGGTTCGTATGTTGGACTGCGTGCAGCCAGCAGTAACAGTCTGGTTGATCAGGCTCTGATCCAACATGAGGCCAGGTCACAGACCGGGCCACAGAGGCGTTGACCCCTGGAACTCTCCAGGTATACTCCAGGTATCCCTACCTCATCTATGCTATTGTGCCTGGGGTTCAACAGCAGCAACCCACCTAAAGCCAATAATAACCCAACAAAAAGCCGCAATAAGAATTATCACGCAATCCAATCCTAGGCAACACACCCCCCCACTCTTCAAAGACCTAAACTTACTCACTGTACAGAACATCCACACCTACTATTGTGCAACCTATATTTACAGAACCATAAATTCTAATATTAACCCTGAACTAAAACACTTTCTTGACAGTTGCAACAGGACCCATAGACATAATACCAGACACAAAAATCTCTATGACATTCCTCATGTCGGCTAAACCTCTACAAAAATTTGATGCACATAAAAAGGCCTAAAATCTGGAACTCCCTGCCTGAAAACTCTAGAACTGCAGACTCAATCACCACTTTCAAAACTACTGTTAAAAAACATCTCCCTAACACACCCCATTATTAGCTAAACGAATTATAATCACCTAATTTTCTTTTTTGTCTCATTAACACATCCAACACAATATGTCTTACTCTCGTTATCTGTAATTCCCATTAATTTACACTTACACCCACCCAAATGACTGTAAACATAAAATTCCTAATATAGCTATAGCCTATTAAATCTTTAGTCCTAAGTCCACCTAAAATACACTTCCAGACGCTACAGACAAATCCAATCCCATTACTGAATTTACCGTTGTATTATTATTGTATGATTCGTACTACCTCAAAATTGTAAATCTAAAAATGTATGTCCAAATCTACCTCAATATTGTAAATCTAAAAATGTAGTTTCAAATGTACTGCCCTATAACCTAAATCATTATTGAATAAAAAATAGTATTAATCTGCCCGAAATGCCTAGGCATGCTAGTGGCCATCTTTGTAATCGAAATGTAATGTAAATGTAATGTAAACCAAACATTGTAAAGCTTTACAAGGAAATAAAATTATCATTATCACTATGATGACTGCACAGGGCTAGCAGCAGCACCACCTGACCTTCAAGACTTATTCCACAATTAAGGCTGTGGCAAGATCAACCACAACTACCACACTCTTAGTCCCCACCAACTATACACCTCCCAGCACCTTCCGTTAAGTGGAAGTTGCCAGACGTTTTACTGTGTATGGACCAATCTGTACAACTAGCTGTATGAAGCACAATCCGTTAAGCCAACCCAGTGATAGTATTATTGAACTTGACTATGTCAGGTCAGACTCTTGATCTGAGGTGCTTGAGGGGGTCCTATAAACCAATATTCCTGTGCTAGATAAAATAATCTCAAGGTTCAACACAGCTTAAGATTATATTAGGTTAATTGAACTTTTAGGTACTTAATAACTACAGCCTCTCCTCACTTAACAACAGAGATAGAGGCCTAAGATCCCATCGGTAAGCGATTTCATCCTAATACAGGAATGACCCCTTACTGACACTTCAAAAGTGTCACCACCTCTCCCTCTCCCCACCTTCTCCCTGTATAGCCCCAGCCCACACCCTCCGATACCTCTCCATATATGCAGTTTTATTAATTTGGG
>WNWK01059994.1:0-10049 GCA_009830355.1 Cherax destructor
TAGACGGAACCGTCCTGACGGACTGTGTTAATGCTAAACGGTTTAATCTTCGAACAGTATCGGGCGGGGCTGGCGAGGACCGTGGCCACTGCCAGCGGAGCCATGAACCTGATGCTCAGAAGAAACATAGTGAACTCAACACACACACGTAATATATTTTTAATATTCTTCATTCAAAAACTTGCCATATACCCCCAAAGAGGGTGACCAAAAAAAAAAAAAAATTTTTCTTTTTTTAAATTTTGGAAATATACAAGAGATGGGGTTATCCCTTGCCCCCGGCATTTGTCCCCTTTTTGACCAATCACGGAGGAGAATTCTTTCCACTTCCCATGGAGAATATTTTAATATATAAATATATATAAAAATAAATATATTTTTTGTCGTGCCGATTAGGTAAAACTTGCGTTTTTGGCTTAAATAGCAACGCTCCCCTTCCCATATAAGACAAGTGAAAATTTGTGTATGAAAATTTTTCCCCGGAAAATCTTTTGAACAAAAAAAAAAAAATATATTTCATTGTGTTTGTTTATTTTTAAAATTAATTTTAAACGTATCTAAAATATATTTAGGGGGGTTAGGTAAAATTAAATTGCGCTTTTATAAAAGGTTAGGTAGGTTTTAAAATTTTTCTCTTGATACAAAATATAAATTTTTACATTAACGTAAATAAAAAAATATATCTTTAAACGTATAAGAGAAAATTTTAGAAAGGACAATTTTTAAAGGAGTTCTTGCTAATTGACCAGTTTTCAATCGGCAAAATGTATATATATATATATATATATATATATATATATATATATATTATATATTATGTCGTGTTTATGCACCTGGAAAAAGAAAGTGTAGAGGAGAGAAAAATTTTGGGAAATGTTGAGTGGTGTGTGGGGAGTTTTGCCAAGTGAGGGGTAATTGGGGTTTGGGGGGATTTTAATGCTAAAGTGGGTAAAAATGTTGTGGATGGGTGTGGGTAAATTTGGGGTGGGGGGTAAATGTAAATGGGGAACCAAATTGAGCTATGTGTAGAAAGGGTTTTGGTAATAATAATACATATTTTATGAAAAGGGAAAAATAAATATACAAGGTATGATATGAATAGGAAAGAGTTTGTTGGTTATGTTTTGGGTGGATAAAAGGTTGATGAGTAGGTTCAGGATGAATTTTTAAGGGGGGCAAGGATATATCAGATCATTATTTGGTTGTAGCAAGTTGAGTAAAAGGTAGATGGGACAAAAAAAATGGAAACAGCAAGAAAGAGAGGAAAATTTTATAAACAAGGGAGGAGGAAGGGGGGAGATATAAGCAACTATTGGCGAAAGGTTATCAAAGGAGTAGGGGGGGGGTTGAAGGGTTTGGGATATTTTTAAAATGCAGTATTAGAATGGGGGGCAGAAGTTTGTGGTATAGGGGGTGGGTGCGGGAAAAAAGGGAGGGGGGGGGAAGAAAAGAAAAGGTTTTGGATAAAAAAAAAAAGGTAAGAGGGTTTTTTAAAAACAAAGTGTTAATGAAACAAATATGGGGGTAAAAAAAAGGTGAAGGAAAAGGGGAAAAAAGAAGAGCGGATGAAAGAAGGGGAAGGATCTTCAAAAATTTTTCTGAAAAAAAAAAAAATTTTGGAGTGAGATAAACAAAAAAAGCCTGGGAACAATGGATTTGTCATTAAAAACAGTGGGAGGTGATGGGGGCTGGAGGTATTGGGGATGGGGGAATATTTTGGGGAATTTTTTAAATTGATGAAAAAAGGGGGCGGTTTTCGTACCCGGGAGGAAAATCGTTTAGGGTGAAAGCAGGATGTGAGTGTGGGGGGGTGCGGGGGCTTGTGGGGAAAGAAAGAGGGAAAGCAGCGGAATTAGGAATCATGACGAAATTTGCGGGGGGGTTTGGGTGGGGGGTTTTGGGTTTTTTTTTTTTGTATAAAGGGGGAAGGTACCTGGGTTGGCAGGGCATGTAGTTTTTAAAAAGGGAAGGGGGAAAAAAAGTTAAAAATTATGGGGAATGTTTACTGAGAACCAGGTAAAGTGTAGGGGGGTTTTTTGAAAGAATTAGAGGTAAGACAGGGAAAAGGATTCAGATGAGCAAGGAGGCTTTGTGGGGGTGGGATTTTAATCAATGTTTACAGTGAAGCATATAGGAACAGTATTTGAAAAGGGGAAAAAGTTTTTTTTTCATTTATGGTTTGAAAAGGATTGTGGTGGATGGGGGGCAATGTGGCAAATGTTGAAGTGTTTGGGAAAAGGAGTAAGTTACTAATGTAAAGAGTTTTTATGGGGGTTTATGCTCAGGTTATGTGTAGGAGAGAGGGAATTCCCGGAAAAGAGGTCTTAGACAGGGATGTGTAATGCACCATGGTTGTTTAATATATTTATAGATGGGGTTGTAAAAAAATAAATGCTAGGGTGTTGGGGAGAGGGTGGGGTTAAAATGGGGAAAATTTAAAAGCAAAATGGGATTGACAGTTACTTTTTGCTGATGATACTGTGCTTATGAGAGATTCTAAAAAAAAGTTGCAAGGGTTAGTGGATATTACAAATAAAAAGCATTTGTAATAAACGACTGTTTTGGGGTACTGGTAAAATATCTATTTAAATTTTTTTTATATTAAATATATATTATTAATATAAAAACATATAATCTGAATAAAAACATAATCTAATAATCTGTGTAAAAAACCCATTTACACAAAATCACAGTAAAGATAAAAAATCACAAGTAAAATCAAGTATTCGGTGTAGTGTCAATGCTACCATCTTCTAGGTCACGCGGACACTACCACACCTTGTCATGATACTCCTTCTCCACCGTGTCTCTGTCTTATGGCACGCCTTCTCACGGGGGCCCATGACACCGTTTCTGTGTCACATGACACGCCCCGGTGTCACCCGACACGCCTTCTCTTTTGGTCCCGCACCCTTTCTCTGTGCACATAAGACACCTTCCCTGTGTCCCCGAAACCCTCTGTGTCTCAGACACGCCCCTGTAACATGAACTCATCTCTAATTAAGCCTTTTCACCGCGTTATGAAAATCAAACACACGACCCTTTAAATTGTGTCGTGCCATCGTCCAAAAAACTGACTAAACCCCTAAATACCTTGACACTTCGTGTAACATTTCCAGTGTCACACAAGACGCCATAACATAAGTGTCACACAAGACACCTCAGGTACATAATTTCAGGTACAGAGTAGCAGGTACAACAGTCCAGGTACATCGTCGCAGGTACATCGTCGCAGGTACATCGTAGATTCTGGTGACCTTGCCGCTCTCCTTGTTGTAGGCTATCACCAGCACCACACTGCATGAGTCTGCAACTCTCATGCAGGTCTGACTGACGAACTCCAGTAGTATGTCAGTGAGCTGGTGAACTCTCCAGTGTTGACTAGGGGAGAGTCTCGATGACACTGTCAGTGAAGCCGGCTCGGCAATCAAACATCAGGTCTGATGACGTAACCCTTGACTGCCGGCCGGTGAGGTAATTACCTAACAACCATTGTTAGATAGGGGGCCGTAACAGTGGACGAGTTTGGGAGAGTGTGTAAAGGTAGAAAGTTAAAAGTGAACATAGATAAGAGTAAGGTGATGAGGGTATCAAACGATTTAAATAAAGAAAAATTGGATATCACATTGGAGAGAGGGATTATGGAAGAAGTAAATGTTTTCAGATATTTGGGAGTTTTTTTTTTTTTATATTTTATTTAAAACACATATATATATATATACAGAGCAAACAAACAAAAAAAAAAATATAATGTCTGTAAGGCATGATATTGATACATTTATGGAAACAACAACATTCCCAGACTACATTATCAATACTACATACAAATTGAACTGTAGGACTGACGTCTACAACACATAAGTCTTTATATTTTCTTACTGTACAATATCTCCTTCTGTTCCTCTCTATGCTATTGACCCTTTGACATACATTAATATTTTCACAACAAAGTATATACACCCAAGGTGTAAATATGTAAATATGTCATCCCTAGGTGTTATTACTCTACACCTCCTCTCTGAGTTTACTCTGTTCCCTCCTCTGCATTATGCTATGCATTAATCACTTACAACAACTTTTAAATGTGATTTTGCCCCAAACTAATAAGACTACATTTTATACACCAAAATTCTTCCTTTCATCTTCAATTCTTCAACAACATGAATATATTCCCTTATAACATACATTTATGTACTTCTGCAGTACCCTTATAATTTATCAGCACTCGTCCTGCCAAAGTCATTCCCTGATGTACATACCCACAAGGTGTCCACTTTCTCCACTACATTTTGTATGCTTTATATTTATACATAAAACTGTATATATCTCAACCACAATTTTTATGACACTCGACATATATGTTAATCCATTGTTCATCATAAAGTAATTCTTATATGATATGACTTGACATCATCTGTGAAAGTAACACCAATCATCTTTCATACCTACATACCACTTCCACTCGTCCTTGACCTCAAGCTTCGTAGTTATTATTCTGTATATCTGTATATTGTAACAGTAATTCATCCACTCATATCTTGAAACACCATTGTTCACATTAACATGTTTGAACCGATTTTTGCAAACTTAACAATGCGTTAACTTCAGCCTTCCTTCCACACTATTTTCACTTCAACATCTGGACATAGCACATACGTTATATATATCTCCACCACACCTATTCTGCTTTATGCAAAAAATAAACCTTCATTTTTCCCCTTCTTTAATGAATTCAAGTGTTATTTTGTCCGTCTATTTTGTTTTACCAACATCACATCCTACCCCACCCCCTGGTCATCATCCGTCTCCCCCTTTTCTTTAAAATTATCTTTTGTATGTCATCCTTTCCCCCCCCCCCTTTTTTCCTCACTATCTTAATTCCCGTACATCTTACATACCTACTCCCCCCGGAAAACCTTTTCCTTCCCCCACTCCCAAACCATTCCGTTTGGGCCCCCCACCCAGCTACCCCTCCCCCCCCCCTTTCCCCCTTAATTCCCCCCCTTCCCTTTTTTAATTTATTTTTCTATGTTCCCTAAGCCCAAACTCATTTCTTTGTATTGCCCCGAAACCCCCCCCCCTCCCCCCCATAAAACATCTATTCCCATTTCTTGTTGCAATCATACTTGCCAAGCCCCCTGATACGCTCCCTTACCCCCGGGTTTTCAACCTCCATCCCCCACACATAGTCAACCATTAAGTGCATTAACCCCCCTTTGCACCTGTTGCCCCTACCTTTTTTATAAAAAATTTTTGCCCCTTTAAAACTGTTATCCCCCCCCCCAATTTTCTTAATACCCTCCCCCCCCCATTCCCGCCCCTAAATCCTCAAAAAAATATATTGCATGATACCCCTTTTCCCACCCCCCCTGTAAACTCCGCCTTAACCCCATGCCCATCCTAAAAAAAGCTGTTTCGATGCCACCGCTCCATGTAAGAATCTATACATAAGTTCCCCGGGCCCCTGGATCTCAATAACAAACTTTTTGAACCCCCTTATATATTCCCCAATCATACATAGGGTATTCCCCTACACCTTCTTCCACCTTTTACCCCACAAGTTTCTCCATATCACTTGCGGTTAATTATGGCATTTTTATCCCATTATATTTCGCAAGAGCCCAAACATTCCCCAAACTCTTGCCCCCCACCACCTACCTAATTCTTCTGCCTTTTTTCCCCCCCCGACCTGCCTCTCCCCCCCCCCTTTTTAAAAACACATTTTTAAAACTTAAACATATTCTCTACGCTCTATCGCTATTACCCCAAAACCCCCCCATCTAACCCTATTTCTAACAATCTCTTTCCTAATCCAGGTTTTTTCCAAACCCCCAGATGTATCAAACACTTTAACCCCCAGCGTTTTATGTCTTCTTGCATTAATGGGTATATCACTGCCACCCCAAATTTTATATATATCAATTTTTTTTGCTATCACCCTCTGCTGTAATTTAAGATCCCTGGCCCCCATCCCTTCATTCTCCCCATTGGATTTTCACTATCCTACCTAATTTTTACAGCAGCGCCCACTTCATTCTCATATATATTATTCCACATATCTTAATTTTTTCCCCCCACTTCCCCCCATGCCTCTCCCCAAAACCTTCCCCCCCCCATCTACCTACCCCAATAATCGTGATTTGGCCCCATTTACCCTCTTCCCCCGTTGCTCTAAAAAAACCTCTATTACACGTCCCTTGACCAGTCCCTCTACTTTCCCCCTACAAGTACTGTAGTATCGCCCCCCCCCACTACCCTGCTCCTCCTCTCTTCCTCCCCCCCTCCCCCCCTCCCCCCACACCCCCTTTACTGTCTGAAAAAAGGGTCTTGCAAACATGCAAATAGACTTGCGAAGGGGCACCTGTTAATCCCTTTTCCTTTTCACCATTCTCCCCACAGGCCATTCATTGCCCCTTATACATGCCCCCTATACACTGTTTCAACCCATCCTACCACTTCCTCCCCAAACCCCTGGTGTCGCATAATTTCACCCCAGCACCTCTCTCTCCACACTGTCATATGCCCGTCTCAATCTAATGCAAAACCCCCCCCCTCTTCTTTCTTTATACTTTTTAATTTTTCGTGACCATTTCATGCTTCTTCCCGGTATCCTGCCCTTCCTCAATCCTCCTCCTAGCATTTTTTTTTAACCTTTTTTCCCAAACTTTGCAAAACTTATAATCTGCATTCATCATTGCTAAAGGCCTGTAATTGCTCATTGCCCTCCTGTTCCCCCTTTTTAACCAACACCACCACGCCCATGCATTGATCAGTTCAAGCATCCCTCCTCCTTCATTGTTTAAAACCATAAAAATTCCCTTAATACTTTTAATATATCCTATAGGGGGCATTAACTATGCCGTCTACCCCCGGAGCCTTTCCCTTAACCCCTCCACCCCCCAAAATTCTTTTTCCTCACTAATTGGACCTTCCATCCTCTTTCCCCTCTCTCCCCCCTTTTGCGTTATTCCCCCCAAAAATTTTTCTTCTCTCTGTTATGCCTACCCCTCACTTCCCCAAACCTCCCCCAAACCTTTATCACGTATACACCCATCGCCTCAGTCGTCCTTAATCTTTGCCCCTGCCTAATTCTCAAACGACTCATCCCTTCTATCTTTTACCATACCATCCCCCTTTTTTCCTACATTTTCAAAACATTTTTTGAACCTTTTCCCCCTAAAATCATCCATCCCCCCCTCAAACGACAAAAAATTTTTTCATTCTGTATTTTCTCGCCTTTCTTTCAACCCCCTTTTCTCCCACTGCATTGGGGGCCCTTCCTCTCGTGACATCTGGCCAAAAACCCCTCTATTACTTTTTTTAACCCAAATGTCCAACCCCCCCCCCCTCTCCCCAGTCTTGTAAAAAAACCTTTTTTTTCCCCTTTTGCCACTTTTTCCCACCCACTATGTTCCCCTCCCGACTCAATCTGCTTTTACCTTGCCCCCCAACCCTTTCCACCATTGCCAAAATTTTCCCGTTTGCCTCCCCACTCAACAATTTCCTTTTTTCCAGAACCCCCCTACCACCAACTGCTCCTTAACTAAATTCTTGGGGAAACCCATGATCAAACCCACATCTATCGTTTACACCTTCAGCCACTCCCAAACGGCCCTATATCCCCTTCCCCAACTGGCTGCATAATCCTTACGAAAAGGATTTGCTCCACTCTCTCCCCTCCCCCCACCACGTCCTTCAATCCCACACTATTTAATACATCTCTTAAAACCCTAACACACAGCCCGCTCCCGGTTCCCATCTCTATTTCTGATAACCCGTTCAATCCCCTCCCCCCATCCTTCTCGGCAACCCTCCTAAGACATAACAAATATTCATTCACAAATTCGTCCTTGACCTTCCTGGAAAACTCCGCCGGCATATAACCCCACAAAGCATCTCTGACACCACCCCATTCCCCTCCACCTTTACTTTCGACCCCCCCACTCCTCCCCCGCAATCAAAAAAAAAAAGGGCACACCTTTACACTCCGCCCCCACCCTTTAATCTCCCTGAAGACCCAGCATATACATCATATCCTTCCAAAAAGCTCTTCCTATCCTATAATTTGTTCCTCCCAAAAAAAACTTCCCCATCCTCAATGTCACCTCTACCCACTTCCTTTTAACCTCTGCCCTCATACCTTTTACATTAATAGTTATACTTTTAAAACAATAATGAAGGTTTACCTTTCGACCTTGAGGGGATGCGTCCCCTTCAGTTTTCCTGTGCCCCCCGCTCTGTTTACACATTTCCCCCCCTTGGCCCCTTTCCCTTTAAAATTTTTTCCCTCCCTTTCCCTCTTTGACGCATCCACCAAGGGTTTTTTCATGATCTCTGCGCAGGTGTTAATACATCCTCTCCATCTGATGATGTACTGATCTTTTTGGGATTCCCCGACACTTCCATACCTTGACCACTTTCTTGCTCATGCACTTCCACACACCGTCTCACATACTAAACCTTGTTTCCTCGTTCCCCCCCCCTTCCATTTCAATCCCTAGTTCATTGTCTTCCCCCAAGACTTCTCCTGCAGCCTTTCAACTCCAGGAAGTTGGCTATGAGGCTCCCCAAAAACCCCCTTTCCCAAAAACATATTAGGGCGGGCCCCCCCGGCCCCCCCCTCCTCTTCTGCTGTTTCTCTTTGCTCCTCTGTAGCTATCGTTGGGGTGGACATGTCCCTGCGCTGCCCTCCACTATCTCACTCCATGCCCCGGGGGTTTTGTTGACTCCTGCCCCATCGTAGTCGTTTCCTGTCCTTCTGTCCTGCTTGGTCGATTGGGCCCTCCTCAAATCGTTGCTGCCCTCTCTTTGGACAATTTGCTGCTACATGTTCAAATGCCCACATGTCGGCGTCCGCTGTTGACCCCCGTGCGTTAGTACACCTTTTCCTGAACTCGGGCATTACTAAGTATGATGGTATAGGTTGCCTGATGGACATCTTCAAGGAATAAACCCCTCCATGATCCTTCAAAGGGGGGCCCCATGCCCCCTTTCCCACATTTGCAACATGTACAATCCCCATATTCCTTGAAGACTTCCATTTTTTTCCACTGGATCCCCCTCGAATGGTACGTTTCTCACCCTTATCCATTTTGGGGGGGGAGACATCTCTCAACCCCCCTCCATACTTGAGTTAACTGCATATACTTGGTCTTGATCTTTTCCAACCTTTCATCTGCTGTGTTGGGGACAGTTTCCCCCAATACCCTGGTTAGTCCATTTAAGGCTACACCATATGGGGGGCCCCCGTCCCCAAAAATTTTTTTATCCTTCAACACCATAGGTAGGATTGTACCGGGGTGGACGGGTGCAACACGCCCTTTACAATTTCAATACAGACAGTGTTGGGGGGTCTGGCAGCTGCCCCCAAAAAAATTTTTTTGAAAATAAAGTTTGGGGCCCGGGACCACCAGGAGGCAGAGCCCAACGACCGCCCAGTATGGTTGCTGGACGGGGAATTTTCCCCCACAATTGAGCGAAAAAGTAATGTGAAGGACCTGGGGTGATTGTCAAAAGGGGGTCTCCTTCAAGATCACAACAATGTATTTTGCATCTGCTAAAATGATAAGATAAAATAATGAGAACCTTTAAAACTAGGGGCCAAAAACCCTTTTTTTATTCTTTTTTCATAAAAACCTTTTTTTCTAGACTAGAATAATGCTGTACACTAACTGCCCCCCCTTTTTGGCTGGGAAAAATTTTTGACTTGGAGGGGTACAAAAAAACTCTCACGGCCCCCTAAGTAAAAAAAAGGGACCTAAATTACTGGGAAAGGTTAAAAATCCCTTGATTTGTATTCCCTGGGAAAAAAGGGGAGAGAATTTTTGATAATATATTAAAGGAAAATCCTAGAGTTAATTCCCCAAAAAAGCATACAAAAAAACCCCCCTATGAAAAAAAGACTCGGCAGACGATGCAACATTCCCCCCCAAAAAAAAACAGGGGCGCCACAGTATGCTGAGAGAAACGCAATAAGTTCCGGGGCCCAAGACTGTTCAACTGCCTCCCAGCCCTTTTTTTTAGGCAACTAAAGTCAGTATCTGACCTGC
>WNWK01059995.1:0-10048 GCA_009830355.1 Cherax destructor
GTTGGAATCATACAGTGTGTCTTAACCCTCCTGAGTATTAGTGAATCAACACTGTGTCTTAACCTTCTTGAGTACTAGTGAATCATACAGTGTGTTTTAAACCCCTCCTGAGTACTAGTGAATCTACAGTGTGGCTTAACCTTCTTGAGTACTAGTGAATCATATAGTGTGTCTTAACCCTCCTGAGAACTAGTGAATCATACACTGTGTCTTAACCTTCTTGAGTACTAGTGAATCATACAGTGTGTCTTAACCCTCCTGAGTACTAGTGAATCATACAGTGTGTCTTAACCTTCTTGAGTACTAGTGAATCATACAGTGTGTCTTAACCCTCCTGAGTACTAGTGAATCATACACTGTGTCTTAACCTTCTTGAGTGCTAGTGAATCATACAGTGTGTCTTAACCCTCGTGAGTTCTAATTAATCATACACTGTGTCTTAACCTTCTTGAGTACTAGTGAATCATACACTGTGTCTAACCTTCTTGAGTACTAGTGAATCATATAGTGTGTCTTAACCCTCGTGAGTACTAGTGAATCATACAGTCTGTTTTAACCCTCGTGAGTATTAGTGAATCATTCAGTGTGTCTTAACCCTCCTGAGTACTAGTGAATAATACACTGTGTCTTAACCTTCTTGAGTACTAGTGAATCATACAGTGTGTCTTAAACCTCGTGAGTACTAGTGAATCATACAGTGTGTTTTAACCCTCGTGAGTATTAGTGAATCATACAGTGTGTCTTAACCCTCCTGAGTACTAGTGAATAATTCACTGTGTCTTAACATTCTTGATTACTAGTGAATCATACAGTGTCTTAACCCTCCTGAGTACTAGTGAATCATACAGTGTGTCATAACCCCTCCTGAGTACTAGTGAATCATACCGTGTGTCTTAACCCTCGTGAGTACTAGTGAATCATACAGTGTGTCTTAACCTTCGTGAGTAATAGTGAATCATACAGTGTGTCTTAACCCTCCTGAGTACTAGTGAATCGTACAGTGTGTTTTAACCCCCCTGAGTACTAGTGAATCATACAGAGTGTCTTAACCTTCGTAAGCACTAGTGAATCATACAGTGTCTTAATCTTCGTGAGCACTAGTGAATCATACAGTGTGTCTTAACCTTCGTGAGTACTAGTGAATCATACGGGTGTGTCTTAACCTTCGTGAGTACTAGTGAATCATACAGTGTGTCTTAACCTTCGTGAGTACTAGTGAATCATACAGTGTGTCTTAACCTTCGTAGTACTAGTGAATCATACAGTGTGTCTTAACCCTCCGGGAGTACTAGTGAATCATTCACTGTCTCAACCTTCTTAGTACTAGTGAATCATTCACTGTCTCAACCTTCTTGAGTACTAGTGAATCATACAGAGTGTCTTAACCTTCGTGAGTACTAGTGAATCATACAGAGTGTCTCAACCTTCTTGAGTACTAGTGAATCATACAGTGTCTCTTAACCTTCGTGAGTACTAGGAATCATACAGTGTGTCTTAACCTTCGTGAGTACTAGTGAATCACATAGCAACACTAACATTAATCTGTTAATGTATTGCGCAACACTTGTTGGCTATGGATTTGTTTCGTAGTCCGTTCTTATCCAGTTTGGTTGGTTAGGATTAAATCCTTTATACTACACGAGGGTCATTAAGGCTGACTGGATTAAATGCTGTGTACTACACGAGGTTATTATAAATCCTGTCTACTACACGAGGGTCATTAAGTCTACATGTCACCTGTACACTACCAGTCAAAAAATATTTTATTGCCTAATCCAGGGATTTTTGTAAGTTCTCTGTGTATAGACAATGAGATATACTGTTCGGTATGACTGAGATATACACATCAAAGATTTACACGTATACACCCAAGGTATTTAGGTGTCGGTGTATATACTCTTTGGAGATAAATGGTATAAAATACTGACACAATGGAATAGGGCAGAAATGCAGTATAATCCGATGTTTTTTGCAACTTTTCGCCCACACAGTGGCTTTATCAAGTCACAAACATCCACCTGGGGAGAGGATGTGTATATATGCCGGGAGTGTAGTGAGGTGAAGAGTCAGGTGAGGTGTGTTGAAACAAATACCTGGTCAGACTGAAAACAGGTGGGAGACATGTGGCTGAGATGTGTTGACTTGAGATGAACCTGCCTAGCATGGGCCAGTAGGCCTGCTGCAGTGCTCCTCTTACTACATTTTACCTGTTGCTGTGCTGATACCGATCAAGAAGTTTCCTGGTAAGACGTTCAGCTATGTTGTGTAAGCTGTTGTTCTGGCTGAAACTGCTGGATTTGACTGATGATTCTGAGATGCTGCGTCTCTGGATGTCTTCCTCCCTTTGGGGATGAGTCGTGGTCCTTGTAATTAAGTAGTTGTGGGAGAATCAGCATAAAACACAAGTGTTCTTCAAGTGGTCTGTTCTGCTGGCGTATCGATGTTCAATAAATGTGTGTGTGTGTGGAGGTCTCTGGATGTTTCACTAACGAATATTTTGTCACAAGATTTGCATGTGATTGTGTGTATGTCTTGAAGTGGACTCAACCTGTTGGTGGTGTCCCTTTACTGGTGGTGTTCCGACTGTAGTGGAGGCAGTGCTAGCTACTCGGAATTCGGCGTTGGAGAGAATGTGGCAGACGTGTTTGACAATGGAGTTGGTAGGGAGGAACATGTTTTTTTTTTCTGTAGCGCCTTGTCTACATTTTGAAGATGTTTTGTGCCAGGCTTCTGCAGTCTGTGATGAAGTGCACAGCAGAGTGATGTTTAGAAAACACTTGCTCAAGGAAAGTACTTCTTTCTGAACATGTACAACATGTTTCAACATCTTAATTGAAAGACAGTAGAACTATATACAAAACATGAAATACAGTAATCAGTCCCTGAGCAGAGGGACTGATTACCTCATACTGCACACGACTCTATTGTCAAACACGTCTCCGACATTCAAATACAAAATTAAAATACAACAATAAAATATTCAATATCTGGTTTCATTTCTATTTACTAAAACTATCTTTCAGCTTTATAACTTAATTTATAGCGTGATTTATACCTGCATTAATAAATATATAAATTCTAACAGTTTTACAATAAAACCCTCTAACAGATGGTATTATAAATTTAAATTATGTTAATTTGATTATATTCTATGTCTATTTTTGTATGTGTACTAATGTGACGTCACATACATATGATATATATGTGACATCGCAAATGATCGTATCGATACGCAGTTATCACATCACACGCACACATACACACCAGGAGCTGTGAATCGACCCCTGCAACCAAAATAGGGGAGTACACACATACAAAACAGGCCAAGTGTCTACCGACAAGTGCCTTTAACAAACAGTAACTTTTTCACTGTTCTCAGATGAGACTGACGACCGATGAAACGCCAGGCTCAGTACCAGCAGTACAACCACCTTGTTAGTGTTGGCTCCCTGCACTCTGAGCCAGTTTTTTCCGCTGGAGAATTAGTCCATAAGAAACTCTAGTTAAAAACTATATTTTAAATAATATAGTGTAAGCGGGGCGCTGTGATTATATCATTAATATTATAGTTTAACGCGTAATATGCCAGAAAATAGTCTGTGTTTACTGGTGCAAATACTCTCGTTTTCTATCATGGGTTTTGATGTGATATATAACGTTTTCTATGATGGTTTTGTTGTGATATAAAACGAAAACGTTTTCTATGGCAGGTTATGTGATATAAAACGTTTTCTATGACAGGCTTTGTTGTAATATAAAACGTTTGGGAAAAGGGGTTTAGTGATGCAGAACGTTTTCTATGATGGGTTTAGTGATGCAGAACGTTTTCTATGATGGGTTTAGTGATGCAGAACGTTTTCTATGATGGGTTTAGTGATGCAGAACGTTTTCTATGATGAGTTTAGTGATGCAGAAAGTTTTCTATGATGGGTTTAGTGATGCAAAACGTTTCTATGAGTTCAGTAGTGATGCAGAACGTTTTGTATGACGGGTTTCCTTGTGCTACAGAACGTTTTCTGTGACGTGTTTAATCAAATAAACGTTTTCTGTGATGAGTTTTTTTTATAGAGAGATTTTCTATGATGGATTTTGTTGCATTATAGACCGTCGTCTATGATACTGACATTGATAATAGAGTATCTACATTCAGTTTAGTGTACGCTCATTGTATCAGTATTCCCTGCATTCACTATCTCAGTTTTCACAGTATATGTTCACTCTGCGTTCGCTGTACAGCATGGTCTTTGTCTTAACTAGTTTTGGGTTATCCAAGGTAATTTACATTATGTATGATAATTGTACTTGGTGTACCTGTGCCTAAATATACTTACCGTATTTTCTGGCACATAAGGCGCAGTGCAACGTGACGTCAGTAAACAACTGCTAAAGTGTAACCCAAAGCCCACCCTTGACCTGAAATCGAGCATATAAGACGCAGGCTGATTTTCCAAGACTTTTGGGGGAGAAAAAGAGCGCCTTATACGCCGGAAAACACTTTATTTATTTACTGCAGCATATTACACCTATGTTCACAGTCTTCCATGATCATTGTGTCAACGTTCACTGTATTACGCATTCACTGTGTGTGTGCCTCTTTTATAGTCTCACAATACTTTCACTGTAATGATGTAGCAATATAGCTTGTGAGAAAATTATAACCTTGAGATAAAAGATCTACGTATTGAAGCCTTCCAGAGCTTCTGAGGTAAATATAGTAAGATATTATTGACTAATGTGGAGTTGAGAGCCTTGTAAAACACACACACACACACACACACACACACACACACACACCAGTATGGAACCCTCACTTAGTCAAACACGTCAAGAAATTGGAGAAAGTGCAAAAATTTGCAACACGTTTAGTCCCGGAACTGAGAGGTATGTCTTATGAGGAGAGGTTAAGGGAACTCAACCTGGTGACACTAGAGGATAGGAGGGACAGGGGGACATGATAACAGCGTATAAAATACTGAGAGAACTCGAATGTTTCAGAGATAGGATACAGGAACAAGGGGCCACAATTGGAAGCTGAAAACCCAGATGAGTCACAGGGATATTAGGAAGTATTTATTTAGCCTTAGAGTTGTCAGGAAGTGGAATAATCTAGAGAGTGAAGTAGAGGAATCAAGTTCCATACATAGCTTTAAGAAGAGGTATGATAAAGCTCATGGAGCAGGGAGAGAGTGAATTTGTATCGACCAGTGAAGAGGCGGGGCCAGGAGCTATGAATTGACCCCTGCAACCACATATAGGTGAGTACACACACGCATACACTCACACACAGGAAAACCAGTAAAAGAAATGATGGAATATGTGACAACCAAATGCAATGAGGCAGAGGAGAGGTTTGTCCCCAAGGGAAACAGAAGTAATGGGAAGACCAGAACGAGTCCTTGGTTCACCCAGAGGTGTAGGGAGGCAAAAAGTAAGTGTAATAGAGAATGGAAAAAGTACAGAAGACAAAGGACCCAGGAAAATAAAGAGATTAGCCGAAGAGCCAGAAACGAATATGCACAGGTAAGAAGGGAGGCTCAGCGACAATATGAAAATGATATAGCATCAAAAGTCAAGTCTGACCCGAAGCTGTTGTATAGCCACATCAGGAGGAAAACAACAGTCAAGGACCAGGTAATCAGGCTGAGAAAGGAAGGTGGGGAGTTCACAATAAACGACCAAGAGGTATGTGAGGAGCTCAACATGAGATTTAAAAAGTATTTACACAGGAGACAGGTAGGACTCCAGGAATTCAGAATAGGGAGGTATACCAACAAGTGCTGGATGAAATACACACAACCGAGGAGGAGGTGAAGAAGCTGCTATGTGAACTCGATACCTCAAAAGCGGTGGGACCGGACAACATTTCTCCGTGGGGCCTTAGAGAGGGAGCAGAGATGTTGTGTGTGCCACTAGCACAAATCTTCAACACATCCATTGAAACTGGGCAACTACCTGAGGCGTGGAAGATGGCAAATGTAGTCCCAATTTTTAAGAAAGGAGACAGACACGAGGCATTAAACTACAGACCTGTGTCACTGACGTGTATAGTATGCAAAGTCATGGAGAAGATCATCAGGAGGAGAGTGGTGGAGCACCTAGAAAGACACAAGCTTATAAACGACAACCAGCACGGTTTCAGGGAAGGAAAATCCTGTGTCACAAACCTACTGGAGTTTTATGATAAGGTAACAGAAGTAAGACACGAGAGAGAGGGTGGATAGACTGCATTTTTGGACTGCAAGAAGGCGTTCGACACAGTTCCTCACAAGAGGTTAATGCAAAAGCTAAAGGATCAGGCACACGTAACAGGAAAAACACTGCAATGGATCAGAGAATATCTGACAGGAGGCAACAACGAGTCATGGTACGTGACGAGATGTCAGAGTGGGCACCTGTGACGAGTGGAGTTCCACAAGGGTCAGTCCTAGGACCTGTACTGTTTTTGGTATATGTGAATGACATAAGGAAGGGATAGACTCAGAAGTGTCCCTGTTTGCAGATGATGTGAAGTTAATGAGAAGAATAAATCAGTCGAGGATCAGGCAGGACTACAAAGAGACCTGGACAGGCTGCAAGCCTGGTCCAGTAACTGGCTCCTTGAATTTAACCCTGCCAAATGTAAAGTCATGAATATCGGGGAAGGGCAAAGAAGACCGCAGACAGAGTATAGTCTAGGTGGCCAAAGACTGCAAGCCTCACTCAAAGAAAAGATCTTGGGGTGAGTATAATACCGAGCACATCTCCTGAGGCACACATCAATCAGATAACTGCTGCAGCATACGGGCGGCTGGCAAACCTAAGAATAGCGTTCCAATACCTCACTAAGGAATCATTCAAGACTCTGTATACCATATACGTCAGGCCCATACTGGAGTATGCAGCACCGGTTTGGAACCCACACCTGGTCAAGCACGTCAAGAAATTAGAGAAAGTGCAAAGATTTGCAACAAGACTAGTCCCAGAGCTAAGGGGATTGTCCTACGAAGAAAGGTTAAGGGAAATCGGCCTGACGACACTAGAGGACAGGAGGGTTAGGGAGACATGATAACGACATATAAAATACTGCGAGGAATAGATAAGGTGGACAGAGACAAGATGTTCCAGAGAGGGGACACAGAAACAAGGGGTCATAATTGGAAGTTGAAGACTCCTATGAGTCAAAGGGATGTTAGGAAGTATTTCTTCAGTCATAGAGTTGTCAGGAAGTGGAATAGCTTAGAAAGCGACATAGTGGAGGCAGGAACCATACATAGTTTTAAGACTAGGTTTGATAAAGCTCATGGAGCAGGGAGAGAGAGGACCTAGTAGCAATCAGTGAAGAGGCGGGGCCAGGAGCTATGACTCGACCCCTGCAACCACAAATAGGTGAGTACAAATAGGTGAGTACACCCTGCAACTACAAATAGGTGAGAACACACACCACCTAAGGGATCACACGTCAGCCACCTAATTCCGGAAAAAATGGACTGTGGCCGTTTTGTAGTATAGGAAGCTGAGTGTTTTATGTGAGTGGTGTCCCAAAAATAGAAGAAAATGATTATTATGGAACATTTTTAGGGGTAAGAATTGCGTATTTAATATAACAAAGAGAAGAAGGGTAGCACAACAGTACAGTGGTGGTGTGTTGACACTACAGAAGGTACAGTGTCCAGCCACTGCTGTGCTAATACACTTGTTGACATGACCAGTGGATGGATGGATAGATGACTAAAATTGAACAACTTAAGGTAAGACAAGAAAAATTAAGAGAGAAATAAGGAAAATGTAACTTTAAACCGAAATAGAAGACTTAAAAGTCTCCTTACAACATATGCAGAAGACATTGAGAAAGATGAAATAATGAAGGAAAGAGAAGTGATAGTTGAGGAATTCTCTTTGAATAAGGATAATATTGAGGTTATAAAACTAAATTATAAGATCGTTATGCAGGAATAACTAAGTCTAAGACAAAATCAGAAGAGCAGGTGCAGCTAACTCAAGATATTATTGAGTATATCAACAATAGCTTAGAGAAGGAGGAGAAACGTCTGCAAGAAAATATATCTAAGACTGAATATAGTTTTGCAAAATTTACTTGACAAAAAACAGAGTGAACGACAGTTGATATTTGCTAAAGAATTAACTGCTAGAGCCAGAAAATTAAAAAGATTGCAAATAACTCTTAACTTTATTGAGGGTCGTTGTTGATAAGAGATTACTGCAGTTGTTGATTTTTGTCTGTATTGAAAAATAAAGTCTAGAATTAAAAAAAAAAAATCAAAGAGGAAGAACTAACACATAAATGAGGTGGCAAAATGCATTGTGGATTACAACTTTCAACGTTTGAAAAATAATTACACATTTACACACATTAAACATGATGAAAAAAAAAGCTCAGGACATCAAGGAGATGGAAAGTTGTAAGGATATGCAAATGAGCTTAGATCTTTCATAGGAGAGAGTGAACATAAGAGTTCATAAACACAGCTGAGAGTTGAATGATGGTAGAAGTGAAGAAGAAGAGAAGTTTTTTAATTACAGAGTAACGGGTCCATAAAAAATACTTCAAATGATTTTTCAAAGAAATAACCACAAGACAGATATAAGTTATGTTGAAGCAAGTGAGAAAAAAGGCAACAGTGAGAATAAACCCATTTCTGAAGATTTTATACACTAATATACATGAAGTCATCTGAAAAAAAAAATAGAATTCTGAGAAATTATACACGAAAAGAAACCTGATGTAGTTAAAATGAAACCAAAATAGAGAAGTATATTGTAAATGAGGTTTTATTTGACAGAAATCACTAAAATGTGGAGAAGAAACAGAGTATAGAAGAAAGGAGGAGGATTGACAAGATTGATGAAAGAATCTTCAAGTTATGGAAATTGAAATCCAAAATACTGAAAATGTTTAAATTTTAAGAAGAAGAGAAAAAAATAAAGATAAGAAACTCTTAGAGGTGAAGACATGTAACCCAACATTTAATAATACTTGGGAAAGAGAAGGGTTTAATAGGATAAATAAAGGATTACATAATATCCTTAATGAACTATTGATGAAAAGTGACCGTGATAAGGAAAAAGTAAACTGGACAGCCGATGAGGCTGGAACTGGAAATAAATGGTCAATAAATTTTCTCAGTATAATGACAGGAATTTTTATGTATCAGCATATAAATGAAGCCACAAGAAAGACATGAGGTAACACACTGTCGATGAGAGGCAGCAATAAGAAAGACATGAGGCAACACACTGTCAATGAAAGGCAGCAATAAGAAAGACATGAGGCAACACACTGTCAATGAGAAGTAGCAATAAGAAACACGAGGCAACACTGTCAATGAGAGGCAGCAATAAGAAAGACATGAGGCAACACACTGTCAATGAGAAGTAGGAATAAGAAACACGAGGCAACACTGTCAATGAAAGGCAGCAATAAGAAAGACATGAGGCAACACACTGTCAATGAAAGGCAGCAATAAGAAAGACATGAGGCAACACACTGTCAATGAAAGGCAGCAATAAGAAAGACATAAGGCAACACACTGTGAATGAGAAGTAGCAATAAGAAACACATGAGGCAACACTGTCAATGTAGTTAAAAAGAAACCCCAAAAAAAAGATTTTAAATGAGGTTTTTTTGAAAAAATCACAAAATGTGGGGAAAAACAGAGAAGAAGAAAAGGAGGATTGACAAATTATGAAAAACTTCGTTATGGAAATTAAATAAAAAAATGAAATGTTTTTAAAATTTTTAAAAGAAGAGAAAAAAAAAAATAAGAAACCTTAGAGGGGAAACATAACCCCCAAATTTAATAATACGGGAAAAGAAGGGTTTAATAGGGTAAAAAAAAATTCATAATATCCTTAAGAACTTTTATGAAAAACCGGGTAAGGAAAAAATAAACTGGGCAGCCGATGAGGGGGAACTGAAATAAATGGTCAAAAATTTTTTTAGTATAATGACGGAATTTTTTTATCAGCATAAAATGAAGCCCAAAAAAAAGAGGAAACCTGTCGATGAGAGGGCCCAAAAAGAAAGACATGGGCAACACACTGTCAATGA
>WNWK01059996.1:0-10047 GCA_009830355.1 Cherax destructor
GTATGGGGGGGGCCCCCAACATGGATTTAAAAAGTATTTACAGAGGAGACGGAAAAGGCCCCCGGGAATTCCCCAGAATGGGAAAGTTATCCCAAAAAAATTTTTTTGGATGAAATACACACAACCGGGGGGAGGAGGTAAAGGGCTGCTATTGAACTCGATCCCCCAAAAAGCGGGGACCTGACAACTTTCCCCGTGGGTCCTTGGGGGGGGCCCCCAGGATGTTGGTGTGCCCTAACAAAAATCTTCAACACATTTTTTGGGGAAACGGGGTTTTTGGGGTGTGGAAGATGGAAATGTAGCCCCAAATTTTTTCTTCCTTAAAAAATTTTAATGAGTTCCCCCTTTTCAGACCCCCCCGGGCATTAAACTACAGACCTTTTCCCCCGACTGTATAGTCCCCCAAATTTGGGGACCCCCATAAAAAGGGGAAAATGGTGGAGCATAAAAAAAAACTTAAAAAAACCCCGGGCAGGGTTTTGGGGGGAAAGGGGAAAATCCTTTTAAACCTCTGGGTTTTAGACAAAAAAACCCCAAAATTAAGACACAGAGAGAAGTAGACTTTTTTTTTGGACTGCAAAAAGGCGGGGGGACAATTTCCCCCCAAAAAGGGGTTTTAAATGAAAAAGCTAGAGGATCGGGGAACCAACGGGAAAAGACACTGCAATTCGGGGGAAAATATCGGGAGGAAACAACGAGTCATGGTACGTGACGGAGGGTGTGGGTGGGCACCTGTAAAGGGGGGTTTTCCCAAAAGGGGTCCCCCCCGGGGGCCTCCCCCTTTTTTTGGTATATTGAATGACATAAGGGAAAGGGGGAATAGACTCAGAAGTGCCCCTGTTTGAGATGATGGGGAAGTTAATGAGGAATTAAACCCAGTCGGGGTTCAGGGGGACTACGAGACCTGGACGGGCTACAAGCCTGGCCCAGTAACTGGCCCCTTTTAACCGCCAAAAAAAAAAAGGAAGATCAAAGGGCAAACCGAAAGACAGAGTATGGTCTGGGGGCCCCAAAAAGTTTAAAAACCCCCAAAGGGGAAAAAAGATCTTGGGGTGAGTATAATATCGAAAATCTCCTGGGGAAAAACCCCACTCAAAAAATGCTGCACATCGGGCGGCTGGAAAACCCCAAAAAAAGGGGTTCCAATACCTCACTGGGGAATCTTCAAGACTCTTCCCAAAACGTCAGGCCCATACTGGGTACAGCACCTTTTGGGGAAACCCACACCTGGTCAAGCACGTAAAAAAATTTAAAGGGGAAAATTGAAAATTTTGGGGAAAAAGACTAGCCCCAGTTTTTGGGGGTTGCCCCTCCAAAAAAGGTTAAGGAAATCGGTCTGGCATTAAGGAACAGGAGGGGGGGGGGAGACATGAAAAGCATCTAAAATCTGGGGGGAAATAGAGGGGTCCCCCGGGGAAAACAAGATGTTCCAGGGGGGACACAAAAAAAGGGGTCCTTGGGGGAATTTTTAAGACCCCTTTTGAGTAAAAGGGATGGGGGAAAAGTTTTTTTTTGGGTCTTAGAGTTGTCGGGGTGGAATAACCTAAAAAGGGTGGTGGGGGCAGGAACCATAAAAGGGTTTTAAAAAAAAAATTTGATAAAGCTCATGGGGGGGGGAAAGGGGGGGCCTAGTAGAAAAAAAAGTAAAGGGCGGGGCCAGGGCGGGTTCGCCCCCCGGGAAACCCCCCAAATGGGTGATACCCTCTCTCTCTCTCTCTCTCTCCCCCCTCTCTCTCTCCCCCCTCTCTCTCTCTCTCTCTCTCTCTCTCTCTCTCTCTCTCTCTCTCTCTCTCTCCCTCCCCCTCCCCCTTAATCAAATTTTTTTTAAAAAAAAGGGGGGAAAGGGGATCTGTAAAAAAAAAATTTAAAAACCTAAAATAAGTGGTTTTAAAATTAAGGGTTGTAAAGTGGTTACTGTTTTTAAAACTAAAAATTTTTAACACCAAAAATATAGCTCACTGACAGCAGTAAAAGGGGAATAGGAGAGATCACAAATTGGGGGAAATTTTAAAGCTACCCACTCGGGGAAATTTTTTTTTTATAAAAAAGAAAACAAAACGGAAAAAAGGGAAATGATTTTTTTTTTTCCCCCGGGCCCCTTAAAAAGGGAAATGCCTTGATGCTAAAAAAGGGGTTTTTGGCTCAAATTGGGCTATCCTTCCCCCCCTTTTTTTCCCATCATATTAAATTTTGCCTCCCCCAAATTTTTTTAAGCGGGGGTTTACTGCCCCCTTCCCCCGGGGGGGGTTTTTAGAGCTAAAGGGAGATACAAAAGGGGGTTTTCGGCCCCCCCTAGAGGCAATAAAAACATTTACATTACCCAACCCCCCCAGGGGTCCTGAATATGAAATTTTCTGTGGAGCAGATGATGAGATCCCATAATATATTTGGGGGAAGTACTTGAGGGTTTTTGGGGAAAAAGTGAAAATGGGGGGGCCATGGACACAATAAAAAAGGGGGGGGTTTTTTCAACATCCTTTTGGGCCCCGGGGGTTCAACATTTTCCCCCCAAAAAATTAAAATTTTTTTGGGGCAAGTGGGGGCTTCCAAAAAGGCTGGACAAGTATTCCCCTGGGGGGCCCGATCAACCCCCCTATGATGGATATTGGGCCATTCCCCGGTGACCGGGGAAAAATTTGGGTTTAAAGGGGGCACCGGGGGGGGGCCCCCCCCCAAGGGGGGGACCCCGGGGAAAAAAAAAAACTCTCGGGGAAAATTTTTTTTAAAAGGGATAAAAGGGCCCCCCCCCCAAAGGGGGTTTTTTTTGCCCCTGAATATAATATAAATAATACTAATTAAGGGGGTTTATATGTATTTTTTTCATTTCTTTCTGGGAAAACCGGTCATCAACTCGGGTGGGGGAGTAGGTCTTTTTGAATGGGTCCCTTTTGCTGGGGTCCAACTTTCTTGTTTTTGGGGGGCTTGTTCCCCTTTTTATATTTCCCCCGGGTTTCGTTTTTTCCCATCCAGATCTGGGGGGAGGACTCAAAAAATTTCGTCGTAAACTGGGTTGCTCAACCCCCAACAAAAAACAGCTTTTGGTAAACATAGTTATGGCCATCTTCACCCCAAAAGGGGGTATTAAATTACCCGCCAGCGAGAACCTGCAAAATTCACAGATTCAATTATAGCTGGAACTGGGCGGCCCCCCCTAAAACGTCGTTTAGCAGTCCTGAAGTTTAGGAAAAAGGGGGTTCTCTTCCTGAAAACACTTTGTTTTATAATCGAAACAACCCAGGGCCTTTTTTTTCTATTTTTTTTAAAAAATTGGGGATTATCCTTTTCGAAACCCCTTTTTAGGGGGGATCTTTTTTTATATTTCTCTAAGCTCTGTGAGGGGTTTTGCGGGTTTTTTTTTTTTTGTTTATTTTTTTTTAAATTTTGGGCCCTCAGCAATTTTTGGCCCCCAAAACAAAGGACAGCCCGGGGCAACAAAAACCCCAAAATTTTGTTAGCCCCGCTTATCACGCGGAGGTTTATATATTTGTGGTAATGAACCTGAGCCAAAAAATTGGGGCGGTCATTGGGGGCCCTCAAAATATATAATGGATTCAGTGCTGTAAAGCTTAAAAAAATCCATTCCAGCATGTCTGGGAAATTTAAATTTTATTGGCACCATTTCTCGGGGGAGTTTTTCATACAAGACTATTTCGGCTCTTAAACTTACTCTAACATTAGGAAAAATTGGGGGGGAAAAAACACATTTAAAATTAAGTCCTTTTTTAAAATTTTTTTATTTTTAAAAAAATTTTTTTTAATTTTTAATGTAAAAATTAAAAATTTTTTCCCAAAAAGGGAAACCCTTTAAAAAAATTACCTATCCTTTTATAACCACCAGTTTAATTTAGCCTAATAAAATAAATATATTTTAGATAAATTTAAAAAATTTTTTAAAAAACAAACACTATGAAATATATTTTTTTTGTTAGGTTCGAATGTTTTTTTGGTTTTGCATCCCCAAAAATTTTTTTCCTTTTTTCGGCAAAAAAAAGGGGTTTTTTTAAGAAAACGGCCCCACACACACAAATTTTATACTACCACCCGAGGGCCCACCAGTGAAAGCCCCCGGGGTCTACCACCTGAGCACTACCAGTGGTAATGCCCCCGGGGTCTCCCTGGCACTACCAGTGGTTTCACCTCGTGTTCACCACCACGACCAGCGGTCATGCACCTCGGGGTCACCACCCGACCACGACCAGCGGTCATGCCCCCGTGTTCCCCACCCCGCCCCGACCAGCGGTCAGCCCTCGTGTGTCACCACCTGAACACGACCAACGGTGATGCACCTCGTGTGTCTCCACCCAACCCGACCAGCGGTCATACCTCTTTCTGCCACCCGCCCACGACCAGCGGTCATGCACCTCTGTGTTTATCACCTGAACACGTAATAATTATAAAAAAAAAATTTCTTAATTCTTTCTTCAACTTGGCTTGTTGCTTTTTTTTTGGAACCATTCACAACCCAAGGTTTCCCAAAAGGACCCCCGGGGAAAAACCCTTCACAAGTTTGGCTTTAAAGGATAAAGTGAAAGAACCCCACAACAAGGCCTCCAAAAGGATCCTGTGGGGGAAACCCCTTAAAAGTTCATGTTTAAAAGGATCGGAAAAAACCCCCAAAACTAAAAGCCTAAAAACCCCTGGGGAACCCCACAGCAAGGATTCAAAAAAATGGAAATTCATGTTTCCGGAATTTTTCACTTTGGTTTTAAAAACCAAAAAAAGCCTTTAAAACGGGGGCTTAGGGAAAATGGGGTTTTCCCTTTTAAATCAATGCTTTTTTTCATTATTTCACTTAAAGGGGACAAAAACACTCCTCCAAAATAAATCGGGCCCGTGCTATGACAAGTGCCTTTACAACATAACTAAAAACAAAAAAAAAAAACCCAACATACAAAAAAATAAAAAGGTCAGACCTGCCCCCCGGGGTTTTCTGGTAGTGGGGCGCCCCCAAAACGTGGTTTCCCCCCTGCCCATGGGCCTGGTTTAGACCAAGCGGGGGGTTAAGCCTTCCAGGTAAACTCTGCAAAGACCCCAACAATAGGGGGAAACAAATGCAAAAAAAAAGTTTTATAAACAGTAAAAAAAGAGGGATGGTAAAAAATGCTTCAAAAAATTTAATTTTTAATAAAAACAATGGACGCCAGTCTGAGGTTTATGCAAAGCTGTTGGGTAACAAATTTTTTTGATCTAAATAACCCCTCGTTATATAAAGAAAAGACACGATACATTTTGCGGGGTCATTTTTTCGCGGGAGAATTTATCTAGTCATGTAAACCTTTTTGGTTACTCCATATGGATATTCAATTTCATAGTAACTCTGGTTAAAAAACTTCTGGGGGTTTCCCAGACTGAGTCGAAAACAAAGTTTTTTCTTTAAGAACTCAAAATTTTTTCATTCAAAAATTTCTGATATCCCCCCACAAGATTTTGAAAAAAAAAAGAAATGCCCATGCACTCTGCCCCAGGCCCAGAGTCGTGGAACTCGGTTTCATCAAGAACGCAAAAACCCCCTTTTACGTCCTTAAGTTTCTATGGAGACGGCATGAACACGGGGGTCATCCTAGTCAAAAAAACAACAAACATACCCCCATAAAGGTGGCGAAAGAAATTTAAAAGAATTGAGATGCACTAACCCCCAAAAAAATGTTTGAAAGGGTTTTATGCGAGCACCCCCATTGAACCCATCAATTCCCGCCCAGGGCGCAGGGTTTAGAGCCAGTTGCTCCTCCCCATCCCAACCTGGGCACTAACGGTTTTGATGCCCTGGAACAAACAGAATGCGTTAGTGTAACAGACTTTCAAACCTTCGACAAGTGAGCATGGTGTAATGAAACAAAAGCGATATTATAAAAAGTTTGGAGATATCTATAACTTCCAATAAAACAAAAAGGTAAGTAAACAGGAACAGGGCGGTTGGGTGGAAAACCCCTGCCCCACAAAGTCATTCTCGCCCCCATCCTGTTCCCACCTCACAGCACATAGACTGAGATAAACCCACACCCCCTTTTTCCCTTTTGCGGATGACACAAAATTTCTGCAGTGTCATCCATCAAGACTTTAAAATTAAAGCGGACATAAACCAAATCTTAAATGGGCCTAAAAAAGCAATATCAAGTTCAATGAAGACATTTCAATTACTCCCCTTTAAAAACTCAAAAAATTTAAAAACTTTATTGGAGTAAGTGTCGGGACCAAGATTGTTAAACTGCCCCCTACGTAAGGAATCCAATACCCCCCTGGTGTCTTCAAGGCACGGGACCCCCTGTCAGTTCCCGCCCAGGGGGACTCAAATTTTTTGTGCGGCCCGTAACAGCCTGGCATGGCCCCTTATCACCGGGGCCGGTCCGGCCCCGGGCCGCGGGGTCGTGACCCTAAAACCCCCTCCGGTATCCCAGGAAACCGTTATAAGAACTTGGTAAAAGGGACTTTTTGGGTAGTGTCGTTCAGGGTTACCCCCGTGATTCCTCGGCCAAACCATTTTGCAATGGCTTTTGGAAAATTCTTCTTTCCCATCGTTTTCGACCGATGATTTTTTGGCTGTTCTTCCAACCCCATATCATTCAGTTGAAATGATGAAATTTTTCTTCTGTCAAACTTAATTAATTTTATGAATGCTTGAATAGTAGCATGTATTCTTTAGAGTGATGCCGGGTTGGGGGTCATTCTCCCTTGCTAGAGTGATGTAGGGGGATGCACGGGGAGTGCTTTTGCTGCTACTAGAGTGATGTCCCGGGGGGGACGAGGTATTCTGCTGTGCTAGGTGATGTCCCGGGGTGCGGGGTGTATTTTTCCGCCAAGTGTTTCGGTTTTTGAGGTTATTCTCTCTACTAAGTGATGTCCCGGGTTTTGGAGTGTATTCTGCTGCTACTAGAGTGATGTCCCGGGGTGCAGAGAGGTATTCTGCCTGCTAGAGTGATGTCCGGGAGAGTGCATTCTCCTACTAGAGTGATGTACCGAAGGGGTGTATTCTGCTGCTGCTGAGTGATGCTGGGTGCAGGAGGCATTCTGCTGCTACTAATGATTAGGGGTACGGGGATTCTGCTGCGCTAGAGTGATGTGGGGGGTAAAAGGGTATTCTCCGTTAAGTGATGTACCGGGATGCGGGAAGTGCATTCTGCTCGCTAGGTGATGCCGGGGTGCAGGATCTTTTTCTGCTGCTAGGTGATGTCCGGGGTCGGGGGGACTACATTATGGTCATTTATTTAAATTAACGGGAATCATACCCCATGATGTTTTAGTGAAACCTCGACGTGGGGCAGTTAACTTTCAATAAGGAAGGTTCTTTGTATCATTTGACATTTGTCTGTAAATTTACTTTGATAAATGTTTCCTAGTAGTTTGAAACAAGTTTCCTTTTTTCTCTTTGAGTCTAGTAATAAAAGGTTAGGACTATCTAGATATGCTGCTCAAAAGAAATGTGATTTGTTTACTCAAGTGAGATGATTTAAATGACAGCTCGGGTGAGATGAAAATGAACTGTTTTTTTATTTTTGTATTTAAAAAAAAATTTTTTATCATATTTATTCCATTTGTTTTATTTTCATAGGGAAGGGGCTTTTTCTTTTACAAACGCTGGTGAAATATTTTTAATTTTTTTTTGTTTCAATAATTAAAAAGATTTGACAAAAACTTTTTTAGTTCATGTTGAGCAATGGGGAAATTTTTAAACCCCCTTACTACAAAAAATTTGATAATGAAACTAATTGGCTTTTAAAACCCGCGCAAAACCCTCAAATTAGTGAACTGTTTACTTTTCTGTTACTTCGTCCTCTTAATTCTGGGGGGCTGCTCACCCTGGGGTCGTCCCAGCTGCATTACAACTTTTATTTGGGGGAAAACCCCCGGGCTAAGCTTTGGGATTTTTAAGATCAATGGTATTAAGCCCCTATGGTCAGAGCTTTGTGCAGAAATCGTCCCCTCCTTCAGAAACCAAGGACAAGAGGGCAGTCTTGACTTGTGGAAGTTGGAAACTGCCTCTGCCCTCCAGTGCTGGATACTAAACCCGAGGGGGCATTTAGAACACAAGTGTTGGGCGATCTTCCATCTAAAAACGAGATGGACACTAGTTTCCCATCTATGAAAGAAACAGGTGTCATGATTCCCTTTAAAAAGGCCCCTTGAAAATATTTTTTAAAAAACAACGAAAAAACTTTTTATGGACACGTGAGAAAATATTAAAAATTATGGGCCCAAAGGGAAGACGTCGCAGGAGGGAAAATGAAATTTTATTAACATATCTTCAAACAAAGGGATTTAAGGCATACTCCCTTTTTCATGACATATATATATTTTTAAATGACATTTCAACAAAATGACAAGAATCAGAATGGAAGGTGGGGGAATCACCCAATCACCACTCCCACCCCATTATCCTTACAGTAACTTTTTTATATATATTTTCTATATTGTAGATCAGGGAACATGCTTTTTTAAAAAGGCAAACGTCAATATTTTTTTTGTCTGGCTTCCACTGTCTTGTGTCAACAACCGATGACCGGCCCCAAAACGTCTTCTTGTAAGACTATCAATAAAACCCAAAAACCTCAACTCTGGGGATTTTCCCTTTAACGTTTGGGGAAACAGTCATTGGGTGCATTATTTGTATTCTTTTGAGATATTTTAGTCCATTAAAGGTGTGTGGAAGGATGGTAGAGTGGATATTCTGAGATTTGGTGTGTGCTGCTAATGATTCAACATCCTCTTCCTTCATTTTGGACATATGTGGTGATATGTCACAATGCTCCCCAAATTAGCTCCTCTTCCCTTTATTATAAAACATTGGGGGGTGTTTTCTTTAATCAATCAACTTAGCTGTCTTCCCATTATTAAGACTATGTTGATTTGCTACTAATGACTCAACCCCCCTTCCTTCATTATTAAGACATATGTTGATATTGCCTTTTGACTCAACATTGCCCCTTCCATCATTATTGGACTTGGTGATATGTGCTACTAATGACTCAGCTTAGCTCCTCTTCCTTCATTATTGGACATATGTGATATGTGTTCAATGCTCATCTACCTCTTCCTTCATTCTGGAAAGGGGGGGTGTGGTGCTAATTTTTTATCTACCTCTTTGCTCAGGGGGAGGAGGGGCTCTGCTACCTGCGAAGGGCTCTTAATCTCTGGAATTGAAGCTCCTTTCTCTTCCTTAGATCAGCCCCATTTCCCCCCTTTTCCCCCGGTGCTGCCCAAAACCAGGTTTAGTGCTTTCCCCTGATTGATAAAAATCCCAAATGTCTTAACCTCCTCCCGTGGCGCTTAACCCCCCATCGGTTTTTTGTCGCGTGTGCTACTTTTCTGCTCTGCTGTTGCTAATTCTGCGATGGGCTATTTTTTTTTGTAATTCTCGAACAACAGCAGGAATATTCATCTTGGGACTGTTAGGTTAGTAATAAATCATATTTTTTTTTCAATTAAAAACAGTATCGCGAGATAATAAAAACTGGGGTTTATCCCTATTATTCATAGTTGGAAAGTTCACTAATCAGGGGGGAAAAATTTGGGCTTAATCAGTCTTGGTGGGCTTTGTGGAGCATCGTATAAATTTTTATTCCTAATTTGGTTAATTTGACTAGCTGAACAAGGGTTAAAAGTTGGCTGATGTCACTTTTTTGTGTGTGTGTGTGTGTGTGTGTGTGTTTGTATGTATGTATGTATGTGTTTTTATTATATATATATATATATATATATATATATATATATATATATATATATATATATATATATATATAAGAAAAAGAAAAAAGGGAAAACTGGCAGGCCCACATACTAGGAGGTCCCCTGGGAACCCCCCTCCAGTAAACTCCCGTAGTCAGGTCACTTCCATTTAAAGAATAAGCACGGCATGACCTGGCCAGTATAGTCAGGTCCAACCTACAAACCCACTCATTTATTTTTCTAACATTTTTAAAACTACAACGTCTTATTTTTGCGGTATTTGGGGGTTTTTCCCTCTCCACAACTCTTTCCCCCAGGCTTTCCCATATCCCCTGAATCTGAATTTTTCCAACTTGGGAAAACCATTTGGGGTCCCCTCTTTGGATA
>WNWK01059997.1:0-10047 GCA_009830355.1 Cherax destructor
GGTTGGGAAGGCGCAGGTTGTTGGGTGGGGGAGGCACAGGTTGTTGGGTGGGGGTAGCCAGGGGAGAGGAGTGAGGGGAGTACACTACACATAGACTTGCACTCTACATATTGTTCACACTGTCTTACAATACACACAACATTATTTGTTTTCCATGTACGTCATGAAAGATGTGGGTATGTGCACTGCTGAACCCCAGTGTCTTCCCTCACCACCTACACACACCGCCTCTTTCCCCTCCCCCGTGGCGTGGGGTAGGCGACACTGGCTGGTCACTCCCTCGTTAACATTAACCCCATATTGTTTTCCCATAACATATGCCTCTAATTATTCCATGCATCGACACATTATCATTTCTAGGTTAACTGGAAACATGGTGCATGGTGCTGGAGCTTTTCGAGGTTTGTATATACGATAATCTTGGCCGGCACTCCCACACAGTGTAGGCCGTATTCTCCCCCACCAACACTGGCCATCTTCCACACTACACCACTCCACAACCTTCACAAACTGCACATCACTTCCACTATTTACGTTGAAACGATGCACTGTAATGTCTTCTCACTGCACTGGAATCTTCCCAGAGTATTCACACTGAGTCCTGTTCAGTCTTAGATCTGGTCAGCCTCGTTATCAATGTAACCACGAAACAAGTGCCCTGCCACAGTTTGGTAAATGATTCAAAACCACTTGTTTCGTGGTTTCCTTGCTATGTAGACTGCTTGTGGAGGCGGGAATTCAAACAGGAGGAGGCTGTATTTCCCATCGTAGTTTGGAAATTAGGAGGTGTGGGATTACCAAAACTATTATCCAGAGGGCTGAGGAGCGGTTGTTGAGGTGGTTCGGACATGTAGAGAGGATGGAACAAAATAGAATGACTTCGGGAGTGTATAAATCTGTAGTGGAGGAAAGGCGGGGTAGGGGTCGGCCTAAAAAGGTTGGAGGGAGGGGGTAAAGTAGGTTTTGTGTGCGAGGGACTTGAACTTACAGCAAGCATGTGTGAGCGTGTTAGATAGGAGAAAAAAGGAAATAAATGGTTTTTAGGACTTGACTTGCTGTTGGAGTGTGAGCAAGGTAAGTACAGTCCGTGCACTTTGAAGGAAGGGTGTTAATGTTGCAGTTTTATAATTGTAGTGTAAGACGCCTCTGGCTAAACAGTGATGGAGTGAATAATGATGAAAATTTTTCTTTTTTGGGCCACACAGCCTTGGTGGGAGACGTGTTAATAAAAATAAAAATAACGCGTGTCTGTCTCCTTTCTTAAAAATTAGGACTACATTTGCCGTCTTCCATACCTCAGGTAGTTGCCCAGTTCCAATGGATGTATTGAAGATTTTTGTTAGTGGCACACACAGGGTCTCTGCTTCCTCTCTAAGAACCCTCGGAGATATGTCCGGTCCCACCGCCTTTGAGGTATCAAGTTCACATAGCAGCTTCTTCACCTCCTCCTCGGTTGTGTGTATTTCATCCAGCACTTGTTGGTGTACTCCACTATTCCGACTTCCTGGAGTCCTTCCTGTCTCACACACTTCTTGGTCGTTTCTTGTGAACTCCCAACCTTCCTACCTCAGCCTGATTACCTGATACTCGACTGTTGTCTTCCTCCTGATGTGGCTATACAACAGTTTCAGGTCAGACTTGACTTTCGATGCTATGTCATTTTCGTATTGTCGCTGGGCCTCCCTCCTTATCTGTGCATATTCGTTTCTGGCTCTTCGACTAATCTCATTATTTTCCTGGATCCTTTGCCTTCTATACTTTTTACATTCTCGAGCACACTAAGGTTTTGCCTCCCTACACTTTTGGGTAAACAAAGGGCTCATTCTGGTCTTTCCATTATTTCTGTTTCCCTTCGGAACAAACCTCTCCTGAGCCTCCTTGGCTGTCATTTTGTTTCCTGATTTCCCTAATAATTCTCCTTCCCACTGTACCTCTTGCAGTAAGTTCCTCATGCCAGTGTAGTCCCCCCTTTTGTAGTTTGGCTTTTCCCATCCTACTCCTGTTACCCTCTCCACTTGACCAAGGCAACAATGGCACTAACAATGACACGAACAATGACACCAAATTAACAATGATACTAACAATGACACCAAGACATCAATGACACCAAAACATCAATGACAATAACAATGAGACCAAGACAACAATGACACTAAGACAACAATGACACCAAGACAACAATGACACTAACAATGACACCAAGACAACAATGACACTAATAATGATACCAAGACAACAATGACACTAACAATGATACCAAACATCAATGACACTAACAATGATATCAAGACAATAATGACACTAACAATGATACCAAGACATCAATTACACTATAATAATATAATAATAATAATAATAATAATAATAATAATAATAATAATAATACTTTATTGAGACATGGTACAATGATACATGGTAGACATAGTTATACATAGTTATTACATAGTTATTAAATAGTTATTAATGAGATGTACATGCCAAAAGCCCCTAATATGCTGTGCATTGACAAAGACAACGAGGCAACAATGACAATAAGACAATAACTATGATACTATGACAATAACAATGCCACCACCACACTAACAATGCCACCACCACACTAACAGTGCCACCACCATAATAACAAGGCCACTACCACAATAACAATGCCACCACCACACTAACAATGGCACTACCACAGTAACAATGCCACTACCACAATAACAATGCCACCACCACAGTAACAATGCCACCACCACAATAACAATGCCACTACCACAATAACAATGCCACTACCACAACAGAATGCCACTACCACAGTAACAATGCCACTACCACAATAACAATGCCACCACCACAGTAACAATGCCACCACCACAATAACAATGCCACTACCACAATAGCAATGCTACCACCTCACTAACAATGCCACTACCACAGTAACAATGCCACTACCACAGTAACAATGCCTCTACCACAATAACAATGCCACCACCACAGTATCAATGCCACTACCACAATAACAATGCCACTACCACAGAAAAAATGTCACTACCACAATAACAATGCCACCACCACAATAACAATGCCACCACCACAGTAACAATGCCACCACCACAATAACAATGCCACTACCACAATAACAATGCCACTACCACAACAGAATGCCACTACCACAGTAACAATCCCACTACCACAATATCAATGCCACCAGTAAAGTAACAATGCCACCACCAGAATAACAATGCCACTACCACAATAACAATGCCACCACCTCACTAACAATGCCACTACCACAGTACCAATGCCACTACCACAGTAACAATGCCTCTATCACAATAACAATGCCACCACCACAGTATCAATGCCACTACCACAATAACAATGTCACTACCACAGAAACAATGTCACTACCACAATAACAATGCCACCACCACAATAACAATGCCACCACCACAATAACAAGGCCACTACCACAATAACAATGTCACAACCACAGTAAAACAATGCCACTTCCACAATACCAATGCCACCACCACAATAACAATGTCACTACCACAGAAACAATGTCACAACCACAGTAACAATGACACTACCACAATAACAATGCCACCACCAAAATAACAATGCCATTACCACAGTAATAATGCCACTACCTCAATAACACTGCCACTACTACAGTAACAATGCGACTGCCACAATAACAATGACACCAGCAAAATAACAATGCCACCACCACAAAAACAATGCAACAAATTCAATAACAATTCCACCACCACAATAACCATGCCAGTACCACAATAACAATGCCACTACCACAATAACAATGCCACTACCACAATAACAATGCCACTACCACAATAACAATGCCACTACCACAATAACAAAGCAACTATAACAATAACAATGCCACTTCCACAATAACAATGCCACTGCCACAATAACAATGCCACTACCACAATAACAATGACACCAGCACAATAACAATGCCACCACCACAATAACAATGCAACAACCTCAATAACAATTCCACCACCACAATAACAATGCCAGTACCACAATAACAATGCCACAATAACAATGCCACTACCACAATAACAATGCCACTACCCCAATAACAATGCCACTACCACAATAACAAACCCACTACCACAATAACAATGCTACTATCACAACAATGTCACCACCACAGTAACAAAGCCATACCACAAAAACAATGTCACTATCACAATACCAATGCCACCACCACAATAACAATGCCACCACAACAATAACAATGCCACCACCACAATAACAATGCCACCACCACAATAACAATGCCACTACCACAATAACAATGTGACAAACACAGTAACAATGCCACTTCCACAATAACAATGCCACCACCACAATAACAATGTCACAACCACAGTAACGATGCGACTACCACAATAACACAAAAACAATGACACCACCACAATAACAATGCCAGTACCACAATAACAATGCCACTACCACAATAACAATGCCACTACTACAATAACAATGCCACTACCACAATAACAATGACACCAGCACAATAACAATGTCACCACTTCAATAACAATGCAACAACCTCAATAACAATTCCACTACCACAATAACAATGCCACTACCACAACAATGCCACCAGCACAATAACAATGCAACAACCTCAATACCAATTCCACCACCACAATAGCAATGCCACTACCACAATAACAATGCCACTACCACAATAACAAATCCACTACCACAATAGCAATGCCACTACCACAATAACAATGTAACTACCACAATAACAATGTCACCACCACAATAACAATGCCACTACCACAATAACAATGCCACTACCACAATAACAATGCCACCACCACAATAACAATGACACCACCACAATAACAATGCCACCACAACAATAACAATGCCACCACCACAATAACAATGCCACCACCACAATAACAATGCCACTACCACAATAACAATGTGACAAACACAGTAACAATGCCACTTCCACAATAACAATGCCACCACCACAATAACAATGTCACAACCACAGTAACGATGCGACTACCACAATAACACAAAAACAATGACACCACCACAATAACAATGCCAGTACCACAATAACAATGCCACTACCACAATAACAATGCCACTACTACAATAACAATGCCACTACCACAATAACAATGACACCAGCACAATAACAATGTCACCACTTCAATAACAATGCAACAACCTCAATAACAATTCCACTACCACAATAACAATGCCACTACCACAACAATGCCACCAGCACAATAACAATGCAACAACCTCAATACCAATTCCACCACCACAATAGCAATGCCACTACCACAATAACAATGCCACTACCACAATAACAAATCCACTACCACAATAGCAATGCCACTACCACAATAACAATGTAACTACCACAATAACAATGTCACCACCACAATAACAATGCCACTACCACAATAACAATGCCACTACCACAATAACAATGCCACCACCACAATAACAATGACACCACCACAATAACAATGCAACAACTTCAATAACAATACCACCATTACAATAACAATGCCATCATCACAATAACAATGCCACTACCACAATAACAATGCCACTACCACAATAACAATGTCACTACCACAATAACAAAACCACTACCAAAATAACAATGCCACTACCACAATAACAATGCTACTACCACAATAACAATGCCACCAGGACAAAAACAACGCCACTACCACATTAACAAGGCCACCACCACATTAACAATGCCACTACCATAATAACAAAGCAATAACTACAATAACAATGCCACCACCATAATAACAATGCCACCACTACAATAACAATGCCACCACCACAATAACAATGCCACTACCACAGTAACAATGCCACTACCACAGTAACAATGCCACTACCACAGTAACAATGCAGCAACAACAATAATAATGACACCACTAAAATAACAATGCAACCACCCCAATAACAATGCCACTACCACAAAAACAATGCAACCACCACAATAACAATGCAACACCTATAATAACAATGTCACCACCACAATAACAATGCCACCACCACAATAACAATGCCACTATTGCAGTAACAATGTCACTACCACAGTATCAATGTCACTACCACAGTAACAATGTCACTACTACAGTAACAATGCAACAATCACAATAACAATGACTCCACCACAATAACAATTCCACTACCACAATAACAATGCCACTACCACAAAAACAATGCCACCACCACAATAACAATGCAACACCCACAATAACAATGCCACCACCAAAATAACAATGCCACCACCACAATAACAATGCAACCACCACAATAACAATGACACTACCACAATAACAATGCAAAAACTTCAATAACAATGTCACTACAACAATAACAATGGCTCCACCACAATAACAATTCTACTACGACAATAACAATGCCACTACCACAAAAACAATGCCACCACCACAATAACAATGCAACACCCACAATAACAATGCCACGACCACAATAACAATGTTACTACCACAGTACCAATGCCACTACCACAGTAACAATGCCACTACCACAGTAACATTGCAACAACCACAATAACAATGGCACCACCACAATAACAATGCCGCTACCACAGTAGCAATGCCACTACCACAATAACAATGTCACTACCACAGTAGCAATGTCACAACCGCAGTAACAATGCCACTACAACAATAACAATGCAACAACCACAATAACAATGCCACTACCACAATAACAATGTTACTACCACAATAACAATGCCACTACCACAATAACAATGCCACTACAACAATAACAATGCCACTACCACAATAACAATGCCACTACCACAATAGCAATGCAACAACCACAATAACAATGCCACTACCACAATAACAATGTCACTACCACAGAAGCAATGTCACAACCGCAGTAACAATGACACTACAACAATAGCAATACCACCACCACAATAACAATGCCACTACCACAATAACAATGCCACTACCACAATAACAATGCCACTATTACAATAACAATGCCACTACAACAATAACAATGCCACTACCACAATAACAATGCCACTACCACAATAACAATGCCACTACCACAATAACAATGCCACTACCACAATAACATTGCCACTACCACAATAACAATGCCACTACCACAATAACAATGCCACTACCACAATAACAATGCCACAACCACAATAACAATGCCACTACCGCAATAACAATGCCACTACCACAATAACAATGCCACTACTACAATAACAATGCCACTACCACAATAACAATGCCACTACCACAAAAACATTGCCACTACCACAATAACAATTCCACTACCACAATAACAATGTCACAACCACAATAACAATTCCACAACCACAATAACAATGCCACTACCACAATAACAATGCCACTACCACAATAACAATGCCACTACCACAATAACAATGCTACTATCACAACAATGCCACCACCACAGTAACAAAGCCATACCACAAAAACAATGTCACTACCACAATAACAATGTCACTACCACAATAACATTGCCACTACCACAATAACAATGCAACAACCACAGTAACAATTAAACAGGCAATAACAATGACAAATGGCACTCAAGATGACACACGCTGCAGTAACAGCGAATTATTTAACAGCAACAAGAGAGACAACAACAACAGCAACAGAGAGAATAACAACATCTAAATATCACACAGAAATCTTTACGACGCGCAACACTGACACACAAGACAACAAAAACACAAAATAACGGTGTACACGACAACAACAAAGACAGACATAGAAAAAAACGACACACACTGCAACTAAATCTACCTTCAACAAAGACACACATACACTGAGATATAAAAGAAAACAATAAAACACTCCTAAACAATAACACAAAACAACAAAAAGACAAAATTAATAACAACAACACAAACGATAACAACAAAGACATACAAAATTAAATACACAACAAATATATCAATATATAATAACCAAACAAATAATTCTTAGGAAGAGGAAGATAAGAACTAAGAAAATGACCTAAACTTGTGTAGAGAGTTTATCAACAAAACAAAATCTATTATTGTTTTTTCATCTGGGAAATGAAACCGGAAATTGTGAGGAGAATATAAAGCGTCCACCCGTTTGTGTGTGTGTACGTATATGTGTGTGTGTACGTGTATGTGTGTGTGTGTTTGTGGTGTGTGTGTACTCACCTAGTTGTGGTTGCAGGGGTCGAGTCACAGCTCCTGGCCCCGCCTCTTCACTGGCCGCTACCGCTTCACTCTCCATGCGCCATGAGCTTTATCATACCTCTTCTTAAAGCTATGTATGGAGCCTGCCTCCACTACATCGCTTCCCAAACTATTCCACTTCCCGACCACTCTGTGACTGAAGAAATACTTCCTAACATCTCTGTGATTCATCTGAGTCTTCAACTTCCAACTGTGTCCCCTTGTTGCTGTGTCCCATCTCTGGAACATTCTGTCTTTGTCCACCTTGTCAATTCCTCTCAGTATCTTATATGTCGTTATCATGTTCCCCCTATCTCTCCTGTCCTCCAGTGTCGTCAGGTCGATTTCCCTTAACCTCTCCTCGTAACATACCCCTTAGCTCTGGGACTAGTCTTGTTGCAAACATTTACACTTTCTCTAGCTTCTTTACGTACTTGGCTAAGTGTGGGTTCCACACTGTGTACTCACCTAATTGTGGTTGCAGGGGTCGAGACTCAGCTCCTGGCCCCCGCCTCTTCGCTGTCCGCTACTGGGTCTCTGCTCTCCCTGCTCCATGAGATTTATCATACCTTGTCTTTCTCTAGACTATTCCACTTCCTGACTACTCTGTGGCTGAAGAAATGCTTCATAACATCCCTTTGACTCATCTGAGTCTTCAGCTTCCAGTTGTGTTCCCTTGTTTATGTGTTCCCTCTCTGGAACATCCTGTCACTATCTACCTTGTCGATTCCCCGCAGTATTTTGTATGTCGTTATATGTCTCCTCTGACCCTTCTTTCCTCCAGTGTTGTTAGTCCTATTTCCCTCAACCTCTCTTCATAGATAGTCCCCTGAGTTGTGGAACTAACCTTGTCGCAAACCTTTGCACTTTCTCTAGTTTCTTTACGTGCTTGACCAGGTTTGGGTTCCAGACTGGTGCTGTGCTGTGCTGTGCTGTGTGTGTGTGTGTATGTTTGTGTGTGTATGTGTGTGTATGTGTGTGTGTGCGTATGTGTGTGTGTGTGGGTATGTGTACTCACCTAGTTGTGGTTGCAGGGGTCGAGTCATAGCTCCTGGCCATTGTGTGTGTGTGTGTTTGTTGTGTGTGTGTGTGTGTGTGTGTGTGTGTGTACTCACCTAATTGTATTCACCTAATTGTGGTTGCAGGGGTCGAGACCCCCGCTCCTGGCCCCGCCTCTGCCCCTGTCCCTCTGGGTCTCTGCCCCCCTGCTCCATGAGCTTTCTATGTATGGTTCCCCCCTCCACTATATCGTTCGCTGACTATTCCCTTCTTCTCTATGGCTGAAAATTGCTTCCTAACATCCCTTTGACTCATCTGGTCCAGCTTCCCGTTGTTTCCCCCATTTCGGGTTTCCCCCCCTGGGAAAATCCTGTCACTATCTACCTTGTCGTTTTCCCCAGTATTTGTATGTCGTTAGCATGTCTCCTCGGCCCCTTTTGTCCTCCAGTTTGTTAGTCCCATTTCCCCCAACCTTTCTTCATAGGGGAGTTTTTGAGTTGTGGAACTAGCCTTGTCCAAACCTTTACTTTCCTTTTTTTACATGCTTGACCGGGGGTGGGTTTCAGACTTTCTGCCTCTAGTATGGGCCTGACGTACACGGTGTACAGTGTCTTGAACGATTCCTTGTTAAGGTAACGGAACGTTTCTTAGGTTTGCCATGCCCATATGCTGCCGCGGTTATCTGGTTGTGTGTGTTTCCCGGGGACGTGCTTGGCGTTATACTCACCCAAAGGGCTTTCTCCTTTGATGAGGTTTGTAGCCTTTGTCCACTTAGCCTATACCCGTCA
>WNWK01059998.1:0-5000 GCA_009830355.1 Cherax destructor
ACTGGCCTCTGGAGTACACTCATCCTGAAGAACAGAGAAGCGATTTTTACCTTTTAAATTTTCTTAACTTTCCCTTTTTTTGATGTTCCTGCCATTACTGGGAACCACTTGCCACTTGGAGCAGGTGCTGACTGCACCCCACCCTGGGAGCCCCTTTTTCCTTTCCATTAGTTAACTTTGGTCAACATTACGGTAACATAAATATTTAATGAGAGGAACTGTCTTTCACAACTTTTAGTCTCTTTCTCTTTCTCTCTCTCATGAATTATTTAGACATAAATGACTAATTGTAAACATTGTTTTCAGAAACTGAGCTGGTTGTCCACAAATCATGAGGTGCATAATAACTGTACACTTTAAGAAGTACAATTAAATTCCGAGTATATTTCACTGAATCCGAGGTATATTTCACTAAACTCGGAGTATAATTTACTAAATTTCTAGTATATTTCACTAAATTCCTAGTATATTTCACTAAATTCCTAGTATATATAACTAAATTCCTAGTATATTTCACTAAATTCCTAGTATATTTCACTAAATTCAAATTATATTTCACTAAATTTCTAGTATATTTCACTAAATTCTATTTATATTTCACTAAATTCAAATTATATTTCACTAAATTCTAGTATATTTCACTAAATTCTAATTATATTTCACTAAATTCCGAGTATATATTTTCCCAACTGACTATGTGCCTTTCCCAGCCCATATAACTAATTCCTGTGACGTTATTAATCATTGGTATTCTCATTAATCTCGAAGCGACTATTATGAGAGTGAGAAGTAAACGTCTTCCTCGCGTCGTGGCGAGGAAGCCCCTTTGAAATTCTGCCAACTGTAGATTTTATGCTTGTTGGCAGTGTTTTCCGAGTTCTCTTCCCCGTGTTTATACCCTGCAGGAGGTTCCTTGACTGTTTCTTTCCTGACGGGAGGAGGTTCCTTGACGCTGCTGAGGGACTCTGCTCTCGACCGATGGTACGGGGGCCGCGTTCTTCTCTTTCTGAATCTGGTCTGATTGTCTCGCATTCCACAAAAAAAGCTGTGTTATATCCCCCCTTCCCTACGGATTTAGCGCTTTCCTAAAATTTAATAAGAATAATGATAATTAGAAAATTAATAATAAGAAGAAAATTAATAATAATAGAAAATTTATAATAAGAAAATTATTAATACTACTAATAATGAAAGTCTAAGTTTACGAGGAGCTCAAAGAATTTCATTCACTTTTTTCTCACCCATAATATGTACTCGTTCACTCTAGTCTCACCCAAAATATGTACTCGTTCAGTCTTAGTACAAAGTAACTAAGTAACAAATGCCGTGCTGGGTCACTTGACACAGTGTAAACAAGAACACTCTACGGGAGTTTAACATCGTATTTCACTAACAAAATTTTCTGCTGTGTTACGTGTTATTTATCACTCTTAGAGAGTTCGGGCCTATGGGTCAGCTGTTGTCTGCGGACCAGCTGCTGTCTGCGGACCAGCTGCTGCCTGCTGACCAACTGCTGCCCCTAGGCAAATCAATGTACATTTCTAGAAGCAATAAACAAACGCTGAGGTTTTTTGAAAAAAAAAAGTGAGGTGGGGAGGTTAAAGAAAACGGAGAATTTATATACTGGAAGGTATAACTTAGCTATAAATTTATATATATATTTTTAAACAGGATACTGTGCACAGACACGTTTAATTTGCATACTAAAATTCACTCTAAATTAGAGCTTCGTCAGGTGAATTGTTGACTTGAGGGGAGAGATGGTCACAGAAAAAAAAAAGGTGTCAAATATGGCTTTATTATTCATAAAACTGGTTTAATAAACTCGGAAAGAAAATAAAGTGCGTGAGTAATAAAAAAAATCATGAATGATTATGGTATTGGTGAGGCTAATGAATAACAGTGATAAGTATAATGGTAATAAAAATGATAGCAATAAGGTTAATGGCAAGAAGGATGACAGCAATATGGATATTAGTACCAAGGAGGAGGAGGAGGATGATAATAATAATAATAATAATAATAATAATAATAATAATAATAATAATAATAATAATAGCAAAAAATATAATAGTAATAAAAATAATGATAATATAAATACAGTTATTAGTGAAAAAAGGCTAATGATAAAAATTTATAATTGTAAGATTGATAACAGCAATATGGATGATAGTAATGAGCATAATAGTAAAAAAGTTATAAGAGTATTAGTAATAAGAATCAAAAGGTGATAAGAGCAATAACAACAACAGCAAGTCTAACGTCGCAACAAAATCAGCTACATCAACAACAAAAATAACAGCAGCGACAACAGCAATAACGAACATAAACGACAAATCTGAGGAGACTTATTGACACACGAAGGTAAATGGGTGACAGGTGATGTCTCCTCCACTGAATATTTATATCATGTTGCAGAGGAAGAAGGGAGTGGGAGGATGAGGGAAAGTGAGGGGGCAGGACGAGAGGGGGATGAGAGGAAGCAAGAGAGAGAGAGAGAGGAAGGGAAGGTTGTTAAAAGGAAGGGGGATGAAGGTAAAGTAATATATTGATTCTGCCACAAACGACTCAAAGGGCTCTTAAAAATCATATCTAAAATTTAATGGTTAAGATTTCCTTTACTAATTATGTTTTTTTTGGGTGGAGCTGCTGCTGGTAATTTAATATAAATACAAAGTAGAAAACTACCACATTAACCTGACATGACCTTAAGTTCTGAGGTAGAACACTGAAGTAGTCATCAAGCACCTCGACGCAGCCAGCACCCAGGTGCTACCATCCTGTCGTAACTGTCGCCGAGTCATGTTAACGGGAAGTGCTTGACTAAATCCCCAACACTTCTTTTAGCATAAATAGTGGGGATATTGCTCCTTTTGTCTAAATTTGCCGAGTTATGGTCAGTGATTCAGAACGAATCATGGTTGTGGTTTGCGGAAAGCACTGATGTAAACAGCGGATTATGTTGGAAATTGTGATTAACGCGACATTGCTGGTACTTTGTAAATCAAACAGCACCATAAACAATCTCAGAGAGCAAGTTCTTCGTCATGAAAAACCAGAATATATAAAAGTCTCTCCAGGGATATTCGATATTATCACTGTTTAGATAACTGACTTTTAATTTCTCTCTTACTTTATCTTACCGTGATAAGAAAACTTTGATATTTTTTTCCTGCTTTATAACGTGTGTATTTTTTGTTTTTCAGAAGAAACATGATCATTGTATTAATATTCCAGGATGGTCCCCGTTTTTACCTCAACTGAACATGGCGTGTTAGCATGTATCAAGGCCGCCCTCTGTCTTTTTTCCAATTAACAAAATTAAATACAATAAATGTGTGCTGCTGAGCTATTCTATATGATAGTTTCAATGTGAGAACACAAGGTGGATAGGAAGTGAATGTTTCAGAGATGGCACACAACAACAAGGAGGTTGAAAACTCAAATGAGTTACAGGGATGTTATGAAGTATTTCTTCACTCACGGTTTGTGAGGCAACAGCCATACATAGTTTTAAGAAGAGATACGATACAGCTCTTGGAGCAGGGAGAGAGTGGACCTAGTAGCGATCAGCGAAGAGGCGGGGCCAGGAGCTATGAATCGGCCCCTGCAACCACAAATAGGTGAGTATAAGGTAGCTATTGCCAGAGGTTTCATTTTTTTTTTTTTTGGTAGAGGGGGATTGGAGGGAGTTAGAGGGAGATGCTGGGTGGAGGAATGGTGGTTAGAGAGGGATGCTGGTGGGTATAAGACAGGTACTGTACATGGGAGCACAGGAGGCGGATAACGAATCACCTCTGACTGTACATAAGGTTGCAGCTACCTCTGATGCTGTCTACATAGTCGAGATAATGGTAGTATAGTGGAAGAGTCTCTCCGTGTATTGCATTATCTCCGGCAGTGTTCTCCATTTGATAAAATGGATGAGTGGCATACAGTATGTATAGAAAACCTTGAATGTACATATCGTAGGAAAAACAGATGTGGTTTGATTTCTACTACTGTTGTTGTCATCGTCGTCTGCACTACTACTATTACTGCTACTACTGTGACCATCACTATAACTACTATCAATACCACTACTACTACTACAACTACTACTACCACCAGCACTACTACTACAATGCCCTGCGTGGTCCATGGGCAAATTATCATCACGGGTGATTTTCTAAACTAGCATCAAGGCAACACTGACCACTGCTAACCCTGCATCGTGTCTAGCTTTGTTAAAATGGTTCTTACAGGACTATTATTTTTATACTTTCAACTGTAGTGAGCAACTGTTAAAACCGCCTCACCCGTCCGTCTACACTTGTTGTTTGTTGGTGAGATTGTCTCTTGTGGAGTTTGTCTTGTCCTCTATTACATGGATGGCAACCATATATATATATATATATATATATATATATATATATATATATATATATATATATATATATATATATATATATATATATATATATGATAGGGGCTATGTGCTGGTGGTTGGCTACTTGCCACAACTGCTGCTTGTAGTTATCTGGTGAGTTTATTTTCAGTGAGATATGTGCTGTCACACAGGTGGGAAGGTGACACGTGTTCTCCGTTGAGACGTGCACGTGCTTAAGCGTCAAACACAGACACCAGTGTACATACATCACACAGACACCAGTATACATACACTACACATATACTAGTATACATGCACTACACAGACACCAGTATACATACATCACACAGACACCAGTATACATGCACTGCATACCCCCGGGCCGCGGGGACGTCGATCCCCGGAATGCCCTCCAGGTAGGTAGACCACCATCAGCCATGGCACACCACAAGCCGCGATATTCAAACATTAAAAAAAAACAAAAAATGCTGTCAAACAAGTGGGAAGGGAAACAGGAGAGTGATGGATAGTGTGGTTGGATTGTCGGGCTTTCGGTCAGCGAGCCGTCACGTCCCCATGTCTTGATCATGACTGCCGGTCACACCTGACCTACGAAACTCCCAACAACGAG
>WNWK01059999.1:0-10047 GCA_009830355.1 Cherax destructor
GGACACAGGCACGACTCTCAGCTCCCATATATCCAACGCCTCATTAAACGCTACCAAAAACCAAGCTCATCATCTGTTAATATTACCAAATCTATGAAAAGAACCCCACAACACAGGGTGGCCCGAAAAGAAAAACTTTCATCATCATTCACTCCATCACTGTCTTGCCAGAGGAGTGCTTTACACACAGATATAAAACTGCAACATTAACACCCTCCTTCAGAGTGCAGACACTGTACTTCCCTCTCCAGGACTCAAGTCCGGCCTGCCGGTTTCTGAATCCCTTCATAAATGTTACTTTGCTCACACTCCAACAGCATGTCAAGTATTAAAACCATTTGTCTCCATTCACTCCTATCAAATACGCTCACACATGCTTGCTGGAAGTCCAAGCCCGCACACAAAACCTCCTTTACCCTCCCCCTCCAGCCTTCCTAGGCCGACCCCTACCCCGCCTTCCCTCCACTACAGATTTATACACTCTCAAAGTCATTCTGTCTCGCTCCATTCTCTCTACATGTCCGAACCACCTCAACAACCCCTCCTCAGCTCTCTGGATAATAGTTTTGGTAATCTCGCACCTCCTCCTAATTTCCAAACTCCGAATTCTCTGCATTATATTCACACCACACACTGACCTCAGACATGACATCTCCACTTCCTCCAGCCTTCTCCTCGTGCAACATTCATCGCCCATGCTTCACACCCATATAAGAGTGTTGGTATAACTATACTCTCATACATTCCCCTCTTTACTTCCATGGACAAAGTTCTTTGTCTCCACAGACTCCAAAGTGCTCCACTCACCCTTTTCCCCTCATCAATTCTATGATTCACCTCATCCTTCATAGACCCATCTGCTGACATGTCCACTCCCAAATATCTGAATACATTCACCTCCTCCATACTCTCTCCCTCCAATCTGATATCCAATCTTTCGTCACCTAATCTTTTTGTTATCCTCATCACCTTACTCTTTCCTATATTCACTTTCAATTTTCTTCTTTACACACCCTACCAAATTCATCCACCAACCTCTGCAACCTCTTCAGAATCTCCCAAAAGCACAGTGTCATCAGCAAAAGCAACTGTGACAACTCCCACTTTGTATTTGATTCTTTATCTTTTAACACCACACCTTTAGCCAAGACCCTCGCATTCACTTCTCTTACAACCCCATCTATAAATATATTGAACAACCACGGTGACATCACATATCCTTGTCTAAGGCTCAGTTTCACTGGGAAATAGTCCCCCTCCCTCCTACACACTCTAACCTGAGCCTCACTATCCTCATAAAAGCTCTTCACTGCTTTCAGTAACCTACCTTCTATTCCATACACCTGTAACATCTGCCACATTGCCCCCTATCCACCCTATCATATGCCTTTTCCAAATCCATAAATGCCACAAAACCTCTTTACCCTTATCCAAATACTGTTCACCTATATGTTTCACTGTAAACACTTGGTCTACACACCCCCCTACCTTTCCTAAAGCCCCCTTGTTCATCTACTAACCCGCTTTCTGTCTTCCTCTTATTAGTATTATGCAATATTTTTCCCCCGGCAACCACACCTCCATAGCATATAAACAGCTGTTTATATGCTTTGTAACGTGTTTCTTATATAATTATGAAGAAAATATCATAGATGAATTAATGAAAATGTCTATATTAACGTAAAATAAGACAATTATTGTGCCTGAGAGTGATTATTATTAGTACAGTGGACCCCCGACTATCGGCCGGCTCAAGTTTCGATCGCTTTTTTCGGCCCAATTTTTCCTCGCCAATCGGCCGTTTCCAAGACTATCGGCCCACATACCAGACCTGTCCGCCTGCACATGCTTGCGTGCCTCCCACACAGGCGTCGTGAGCCAGTCTAGCTTTGTTTATCCTTGAGTGAACATTACCCAGGGCGCTCATTCAAACATTTCACAATAATTTTATTGTTTATTGATTGTAACTGTGAAATATAAGTCACCATGGGTTCAAAGAAGCTTCCTAGTGGCACCCCTGTGGTAAAGAAAGTGAGGAACACCATTGAACTGAAAAAGGAGATAGCAGAAAAATATGAGAGTGGCGTACATGTGGGGGAGCTTGCCAGGATGTACAACAAAAACAAATCTATCACCTCTATCCTGGCAAAGAGAAAAGAAATTAAGGAAGCTGATGTTGCAAAAGGTGTTGACATGTTTGCCAAAAATAGATCAAAAACAGTGGATGAGGTTGAGAAGTTGTTGGCGGTGTGGATCAACGAAAAACAGATAGCGGGTGATAGTGTTTCCATGGCGATAATTTGTGAAAAGGCAAGGCAGTTGCATGCAGATCTAGTCAAGAAAATGCCTGGAACCAGTGCTGAGGTGAGTGATTTTAAGGCCAGCAAATGCTGGTTTGACAGATTTAGGAAACTTAGTGGCATAAACAGTGTTGTAAAAGCATGGTGAGGCAGCCAGTTCAGACAAACTTGCTGCTGAAAAGTTTGTGACTGAATTTAAGGGGTTTGTAGACACTGAAAAATTCAAACCCCAACAAGTGTTTAACCTTTAAACTGTCCACATGTAGATCTACGTTCACTCGCGCACTGCTCCGAATATTTTGAAAAAAAAAAAAAAAATTAAATGAAGAGCGCATTTTTATAAACAGGATAGGCTAAAAAATATTTAGGGCCAGTACTTACCGAGATATAAGCCCGACAAGTCGGTGCTGGATGCTCACCTGACGGCAACAACAAGTCCTGCCGCTTGCAGAAGTAATGCCGATATACTTTCTTTCTAGTTTTTATTTTAATTTATACAATTTTTATGTTCTGGTAATTACAATTTATAATAGTTCTTGTGATTTCATAGCCAATCTTTGTTCTAACACTAATATTAGGTACTGAAATAGTACTCAAATAGTCACAATGACACCAACAGGTGAACAATTTCACCTGCCTTGGTCATTTACTATTGTCTATAAATATATACGAAGTATTTATAGGTCCCAGCAATGTTTTAGACATCCTAGATTATATATGAAACTCCTTGAAGAATGTTATGACAATTGTCAGATAACTACTGATAAGGCAGTGACATTGATGAATGAATGTGTGCAAGGAACCCTTGCTTTGTTTTCACTGTCTGTATCTGTCTATCTATCTATCTGTCTATCTGTCTGTCTATCTATCTGTCTGTCTATCTGTTTATCTATCTATCTGTCTATCTGTGTTTCTATCTATCTGTCTAGCTCGGCTTATCTGTCTTTGTTTGCCTGCCTATGTGTGCCTGGAGTATAATATGAAACTCCTTGACTAATGGTGTTATGACAAGTGTCAGATAACACTGACAGCCCAATGACATTGATGAATGAATGTGCGCAGGGAACCCTCGCTTTGTTTTCACTGTACAGTGGACCCCCGGTGTTCGTCCATTTTTCGTAACAGAATGCTGTTCAAGTGCCATTACCAACCGAATTTATTCCCTTAAGAAATAATGTAAAGTAGACTAATTCTTTTAGACCCCCAAAACTACACTTATAAACGCATTTAAAAAAATATACTTACATAAAAGGGCGTGTTTTGAGCAGGACGAACACCGGGGGTCCACTGTATCTGTCTATCTATCTGTCCATCTGTCTATCTGTCTGTGTCTCTGTCTAGCTCTGCTTATCTGTCTTTCTGTCTGCCTGTGTGTGCCTGGAGTATATGAAACTTCTTGAAGAATGGTGTTATGACAAGTGTCAGATAACACTGACAGCCCAATGACATTGATGAATGGGAGCAGGGAACCCTCTCCTTGTTTCCACTGTCTATCTGTCTGTCTGTCTAGCTCTACTTATCTGTCTTTCTGTCTGCGTGTGTGTGTGTCTTTCCGTCTGCTTGTCTCAGTCTGAGTGCGGCTCGTAAGCCAACAGGTATAATACGTGATGCAGAAGTGACAATGCGTATTACTTGCCAGTCATGCATATTATGTCTTATATCTACAAGCATTGTATAGGACTTTGCCTGGAATTTTTGGGTTATCCTAGGTAATTTACACTATGTATAATAACTGTACTTATGTGTACATGTGAGAGAGAGAGAGAGAGATATTACAGATATATATAGATAGACAGAGATATAGACCGATACAGAGATATAGGACAGATAGATATAGACAGATATAGACAGAGATATAGACAGATATAGACAGATATAGACAGAGATATAGACAGATATAGACAGAGATATAGACAGATATAGACACAGAGACAGCCAGAGACAGCCAAAGCCAGCCTGCCGAATATATAAGAACATAAAAAAGAAGGAACACTGCAGAAAGCCTACTGGCCCATGCAAGGCATGTCCATGTCACCCCCCAGCTTAGACCAATGACCCACCTAGTCAGGTCACATCCTCTGAAGGAAGGAGCACAGCATCAGACCTAGTAGCACAAGCTAGTCAGGTCCAACTCATGTGTTAATGCGACATGACATCAGTGAATCCATGGTGTTTGCCACATTATTTGCTATAGCTGGCACTCAATTGAACTAGTGCTCCCACAAGGTACTAAGTGGTCCCAGATTTTTTTAATACTGCGCACACTGAGGGCGCAGACCCATTCTCTCATGTCTAGGCAACTCTGGCCTATTGCACTAAATTTGAAGGAATGAAAAATAAAACGTTGATCTACGTTCGGAGCAGTACGCGTACAAACGTATATCTACGTTTGGACAGTTAAAGGGTTAATTGTGATGAAACAGGCCTCTTTTGGAAGAAAATGCCAAAGAGGACCTACATTACTAAGGAGGAAAAGGCACTGCAAGGACACAAGCCTATGAAAGACAGGCTAACTCTCATGTTGTGCAGTAATGCTAATGGGGATTTTAAAGTGAAGTCTTTACTGGTGTATCACTCTAAAAATCACAGTGTGTTCAAGAAACACAATGTCACCAAGAGTAAATTGTGTGTGTTTTGGAAGGCTAACTCTAAAGCATGGGTCACGAAGCAAATTTTCAAAGAGTGGGTCCATCAAGTGTTTGACCCCAGTGTGAAAAAATACCTACAGGAAAAGAAATTGGGACAAGTGCCTCCTGGTACTGGACAATGCAACTGCTCATCCGCATAACTTGGCAGACTTTTTGTCTGCTGAGTTCAGTTTCATCACAGTGAAGTTCATGCTTCCTAACACCACTCCTCTCATCCAGCCCATGGACCAGCAGGTCATTTCTAACTTCAAAAAACTCTACACAAAAGCAGTTTCAAAAGTGCTTTGAAATGACCTCAGACACTGAGTTGACCCTAAGAGAGTTCTGGAGGAATCACTTCAGTATCCTCCATTGCATAAGCCTTATAGGTAAGGCTTGGGAGGGAGCGACTTCCAGGACTTTGAACTCTGCTTGGAGACAATTATGGCCAGTTAGTGTCAAACAGAGGGATTTTGAAGGGTTTGAGGCTGACCCTGACCCTGACGACCCTCTGCCTGTTGTGGAAGGTATTGTGGCATTGGGCAAGTCCCTGGGGTTGGAGGTGAGTGGCGAGGATGTTGAAGAGTTGGTGGAGGACCACAAGGTAAAGCTAACCACTGAAGAACTGCAAGAGCTTCATCTGGAACAGTATCAGACCAGAGTAGAGGAAATTGCTTCACAGAAGGAGGAAGATAGACTGGAGGTGCCTTCTTCAGAGAATAAGGAGATTTGTTCAAAGTGGAATGATGTGCAACGGTTTGTTGAGAAATATCACCCTGAGCAAGCTGAAATAAGCCATCTCTGCAACAGAGCCATATTGCACTTCAGGAACATGTTAAAGAGGCACCAGAAACAGAGGACTGTGGACAGTTATTTTGTGAGACAGGGGTCCAGTGACTCTCAAGCTGGTCCTTGTGGCATTAACCCTTTGGGGGTCGACAGGCCTTCTCGGAAACGTGTTCCTGGGGGTCGAAAAATTTTTGGAAAAAAAAAAATAATTTTTTCTTGTGAAATGATAGAGAATCTTTTTCCGATCATAATGCCACCAAAATTATGAAATTTGATCGAAAACTAACGGAATTATGTTTTTGCGAAGTTCACGGTATCTATGACACTGATGCATAAGCGATTTCACCCACTTCGAGCCCTATTTTCGACAAATTCCAATGTTTCAGTCTCCTAAAATTATACCTATTTCGCTAGACCTAAATTTCTTCTATCGAATGAATACAAGAAACTGCCTATTTACCAATTTCTTCTACCCAAAATAGTGGTCAGAAAATGGCAATTTTACAATTTCACACAAATTTCAAATAATGCCAATTTTAAAATAGGGTCCAGAGTAAACAAGGCAGACATTCCTGGCACTAAAATAACATGTTCTCTGCTCATTAGCCACGTCTCCAGGCCCCTGTTCCATTACTTTTGCTTTCCATTTTGAATTTTTATTCTCAAAAAAATAGAAGATTTACTGTTATGTATACAACTGCATCATTGTAAAAATGGTATAAATAATATCAGAGCACTTGTGCACGAATAAGACTCGCCAGTTGATGTGTATTGGACGCATGGTGTGATTTGTTTACTCTTGAACATCGTCAAAAATCGAACATTTTCGCTACTTTGAGCTCAATTTCAAGGTACTTGTCATTGTCACACCAATCAAAATCATCTCTATTTCTGTAATATATCTTCCATTCTATCAAATGAGACCAAGAAAACGAGAATACATCAATAAATACCATACGAAAATCGACTGCAAAGTCGCTGTTTTAATAGAAAAAAACGGTCAGTTTTTTTTTCTCATTATGCAGTGTGTGCTGCAGGATTTTTTTTATACTGCTCACACTGACCACACAGACCCATTCTTTCATATGTATGCCTACCAGACGTTTTCTGCTTAAATTGAGGCCGCTAGAATTTGGGCGTACTAGTACGGCACCAACCCCTGCTCGTAAAACGTACTAGTACGGCACCGACCCCAAAAGGGTTAAAAGACCAAGAAGGGAAGTAACCCCAGATAGGGCTTTGATACCTGAAGTCCTTATGGAGGGGGATTCCCCTTCCAAACACTAAGCCCTCCCTCACTCCTCCTCCCTATCTTCCAGATGCTATCAACAATCTTCAATAAAGGTAAGTAAAAGTGTTATTTTATGTGTTTATTTAAATGTGTATTTAAATGTTTGTATTCATTTTCTATTAACTATAATATGTATAATTGTTTTCTGTATGTAAAACTATACAGTGGTCCCTCGGTTTTCGTGTATCTCTGTTTTCGTGTATTTCAGTTTTCGTGTAGTTTTTTCGTGGAAAATTGCCCTCTGTTTTCGTGTGTTCCCTCTGTTTTCGTGCTCGGTCCAGAACCTGTCCACCAGTGCTGCTCACATACAAAGGCCGTAGGCCACCACCCACGCACCTCCCACGCACATTGCCACGCAGTCTAGCATTGTTTACGCTTGAGTGAACATCACCCCAGGAGTTTATACAAAATATTTATTAACAATTCATTGTTTTTGGGCCTTGATTATTGTGTGTGACTACTAAATAAGCTACCATGGGCCCAAAGAAAGCTCCTAGTGCCACTTCTTTGGTAAAGAAAGTGAGGAACACTGTAGAACTGAAGAAAGAAATAATAGAAAAATATGATAGTGGTGTATGTATTGCCGAGCTCGCCAGGATATACAAGAAAGCCCCAACAACCATCGGTTCCATTGTGTATAAGAGAAAAGCAATCACTGAAGCTAATGTTGCGAAAGGGGTGAATACAATAACCAAACAGAGATCACAAACAATAGAAAATATGGAGAAATTGTTGTTGCTGTGGATAAACCAAAAACTGCTAGCGGGTGATAGTATTGTGCAATCCATCATACGTGAAAAAGCAAGGCAGTTGCATGCCGATCTTGTCAAGAAAATGCCTGGAACCAGTGATGTTGATGTTGATGAATTTAAGGCCAGCAAAGGTTGGTTCGAAAAATTTAAGAGGCGAACTGGCATACACAGTGTTGTAAGGCATGGTGAGGGGGCCAGTTCAGATAAAGATGGGGCTGAAAATTTGTGCGCGACTTTAAAAATATGTAGAGGCTGAAAATTTCAAACCCCAACAAGTGTTTAATTGTGACGAAACAGGCCTCTTTTGGAAGAAAATGCCAAGGAGGACCTACATCATGCAGGAGGAAAAGGCAATGCGAGGACACAAGCCTATGAAAGACAGGCTAACTCTAATGTTGTGTGGTAATGCTAGTGGGGATTTCAAAGTGAAGCCTTTACTCGTGTATCACTCTGAAAATCCCAGAGTGTTTAGGGACTACAGTGTTGACAAGAGTAAATTGTGTGTGTTTTGGAAGTCTAATGCTAAGGCATGGGTCACTAGGGAAATTTTCCTGGAATGGTTTAATCAAGTGTTTGGCCCCAGTGTGAAGAAATATTTATTGGAGAATAAATTGCCACTTAAGTGCCTCCTGGTAATGGACAATGCTCCTGGTCATCCTCAAGACTTGGACGACCAAATGTCTAAGGATTTCAGATTTGTAAAAGTGAAGTTCTTGCCTCCTAACACCACTCCTCTCCTCCAGCCCATGGACCAGCAGGTCATTTCATATTTCAAAAAACTGTACACCAAAGCAATGTTTCAAAGGTGTTTTGATGTGACCAATGACACTAAATTGATCCTAAAAGAGTTCTGGAAGGGTCACTTCGATATCTTCCATTGCATAGGCCTTATAGATAAAGCTTGGCAGGGAGTGACCTCCAGGACGATGAACTCTGCTTGGAGAAAGTTGTGGCCAGATTGTGTGCCAGATAGGGATTTTGAAGGGTTTGAAGCTAACCCTGAGGAGCCTATGGAAGTTGTGGAAAATATTGTGGAATTGGGACTTCCATGGGGTTGGATGTGAATGGAGAGGATGTGGAAGAGTTGGTGGAGGACCACAATGAAGATCTAACCACTGAAGAGCTGCAAGACGAGCTAAAAAAAAAAACAACTGAGGAAATTGCTTCAGTGGAGGAAGAGAGATGTAAGGTGCCTTCTTCGAGATTAAGGGGATTTTGGGAATGTGGGTAGGGTGCAATCATTTGTGGAGGAACATCACCCCGAAAAGATGTTGGAACCGCTCATCAACATGTTCAATGACAACTGTTTTTTCCCCTTTTAGGACATTTTAAAGAGACGCCAGACACAGAGCCTTCTGGGGGAGATATTTAGTGACAGGGGGCAGTGACTTCAAACTGGTCCCAGTGGGATTAAAAAACAAAAAAGGGGAAATGACCCCAGATGAGGACTTACCTAGAGTCCTTTTGGAGGGGGGTTCCCCTTTAAAATTAGGACTTACCTCTCCTCCCATCTCTTCCATCCAGCAACATCAGTTTTAGTAGGTAATGCCACATTCATTTATTCATTTTGGGAATTAAATCTATCTTTAAGGCCCCCCAAATTTTTTTTTTTTAAAATTCTGGGGTTTTTGGAACGGGTTAATTGAATTTCCATTATTTTTTTAGGGAAAATGGTTTCAGTTTTCTGGTTTGTTTTAGTGCCTCCTCTGGAACGGGTAAAAAAGAAAACCGAGGGACCCCAGATTTTTTTAAAAAGAATTTTTTTAAAATTTTTGGGGGGTCTGGGCGGATTAATTGTTTTCACATTACTATGGGAAATTTTTTCCCAGTTCAGTTTAAAACCTGCTCCTGAACGGTTACGCCGAACTGGGGGTTTACTGTACTGTCGAACTCCCACCCATCCCGTTTTAACACTCAAATGGTTGAGTAAATTTTTATTCCCAAAACAGAACTGAAAAAAAATATTACAATGACTTACTTTGAATATTTTCATCAGTGGTGTCTGTGCCAATATATTTCCCTTTAGCTTTTCCCCTGTCTTTTACGGAAATTTGCCAGGTTCATCAACAAACACCCCATACAAGTTATCTTCATCACTTTCCTTTTCTTCACTGTCACCACCATCCCCATAGGAACTCATCAATGCCCTTCTTGTTCCCGAAAGAAGAGTTTTCACAGGGTGACAAATATTTTTTTAATTTTTATAACGAATATACTTTTTTAAAAAGACAATATCCTCACAGGAGGGTATTGTCTTTTTAAATGTATTTTTACACCAAAAACTAATG
>WNWK01060000.1:0-10047 GCA_009830355.1 Cherax destructor
GTACAGGATGGGTGTTGGAGTGCTCTGGGAGAGTACAGGATGGGTGTTGGAGTGCACTGGGAGAGTACAGGATGGGTGTTGGAGTGCTCTGGGAGAGTACAGGATGGGTGTTGGAGTGCTCTGGGAGAGTACAGGATGGGTGTTGGAGTGCTCTGTGAGAGTACAGGATTGGTGTTGGAGTGCACTGGGAGAGTACAGGATGGGTGTTGGAGTGCACTGGGAGAGTACAGGATGGGTGTTGGAGTGCTCTGGGAGAGTACAGGATGGATGTTGTTGTGCTCTGGGAGAGTACAGGATGGGTGTTGGAGTGCTCTGGGAGAGTACAGGATGGGTGTTGGAGTGCACTGGGAGAGTACAGGATGGGTGTTGGAGTGCTCTGGGAGAGTACAGGATGGGTGTTGGAGTGCTCTGGGAGAGTACAGTATGGGTGTTTGAGTGCTCTGGGAGAGTACAGTATGGGTGTTGGAGTGCACTGGGAGAGTACAGGATGGGTGTTGTAGTCCCCTTTCTTGTAGTTTGGCTTCATTCGTCCAGCCCTTCCTGCTTCCCCCTTCTCTTGTAACTCTACTGTGTATTCGAAGCTTAAAACCACATGATCACTGGCACCAAGGGGTCTTACATATGTGATGTCCTCAGTATCTGCACTGCTCAAGGTGAATACTAGGTCCAGTCTCGCTTGTTCGTCATCTCCTCTCTCTCTGTTAGTGTCCCTTACGTGTTGGTACATGTGGTTTTCCATTACCACCTCCATCATCTTAGTCCTCCACGTTTCTTGGCCCCCCATGAGGCTCCAAGGTCTCCCAATCGATTTGCTTGTGGTTGAAGTCACCCATGATCAGTAGCTTTTCCCTGCTCGCATGGGCCCTTCTGGCCACCTCAGCCGGTGTGTCAACCATCGCTCCATTACTCTCATCATACTCTTGCCTTGGTCTCCTGCTGTTCTGCGGTGGGTTAGGACCTCCAGACTGAAGCTTTCCTATTATATAATCTCTTGCTTCTCCTCTGTCTCCTCTCTCCAGCTCGTCAATATCCCTTCGGTTTTTGATCAGCAGTGCCACTCCTCCACCCCCTCTGTTCCCTCTGTCTTTCCTCAGGATCTGATATCGCGTTGGAATTCTGACATCTGTTATCATCCCTGTGAGCTTGGTTTCTGTGAGGGCCATGATGTCCGGTGATGCCTCTTTGACTCTCTCGTGCCACTATTCCCATTTATTCGCTATTCCATCATCGTTGGTGTACCATACCTTCAGTTTCCTCTCCAACACTGTGTTTTGGGGGTCTGTGGGGTGGGGGGCCGGCACTGTGCTGTAGGGTTCTACAGCGTAGTGTGAGGTGAGGACTGTGAGTGTGGCTTGTGGTCTGTGTTGGGATAACGTGTTTGGTTGTGGGGTTCTGGGGATGGTTCTGTGTGTGCCAGGACTAAGATTCATTCAAGGAAAGTTGTGTATAAGGGAGGATTCAACAAGACGGCGACTGTGAAAGTTGGACGTAGGGTAGACAGTTTTAGCAGAAGACCAATCAATAGGATGACTGTGATCTCTGACATGACAGAAAAGAGTATTGTTGGTGTGGGCAAGACTAACACTACTTTTGTGCTCCCTAAGTCTGTCAGAATGAGATCGGCCAGTTTCACCAAAGTACTGAAGAGGACGACGTTTCATTCCTATGTGCGGGTTATTTGTGTATCTTTAATTACAGTGTCAGATCTTTGAGCAAACATTACGATGACCTCACAGCATTACTAAATTCCCTGCATGCCAGTATGTCTCTCATTACTCTCATTGAAACCTGGCTAAAGCCCGGTACTACGGGTATCTATGCCATTCCTGGTTATACAGCCATGCACAACTCTAGGCCAGAAAAGTAAATGCTCAGAGTACAATAAATTCTCATATTTTAACCTAATGCAAATGTTGAATAACATATATTTGATAGAAGTATAACCTATTGTATAATTAGTGCAAACCTGATCAAACTGTTTTGTACTTCTAGCGTTAAGTAATCAGTAATGTGTTAAGTTTAGACTGCCTGTAATGCCAAGGCATGATAGTGACTCTCTTTGCACTACAAATCATTGTAAACCCTCACTGTAAACTACCTATGTATATATACTTCCTACAATATGTCAACCACATTGTAAACTTGCAAGGAAATAAAAAATCTGAATCTGATAGCACAAATGAATATAGAGCAGTGAATAGGCCTACTGATCTATGTAGACAGATCTTCTTCCCAAATACGTACTTAATATTTATATGTACTTCTTCCACTAAGCTTCATTGTAAAACAAAATCACTCATTGTTGCTGGTAGTTTTTGACGTGAAAGATTAGATAGACTGAAGTAAAGGGAAGGATGCAGGTAGTCATGTAGTTAAAAACATGAAATAAGGAACAATGGAGTAGGCCTACTGATATATGAAGATTGTGGGGTAAGCAATAAGTGACAAAATCTTGTAAGTTTGCTTCAGCAGCTGCAAATTAAGTTAATCAAATTTCTTCTCCTGCTGTCTCGTCTTGTTGCTTCTTCTACTGCCTATAACCTTCTAATTATTAATTATGCTGACACCTTTGAACTACAGTTTCAAAAGAACGACAAACACCAGATAACATTAATTTAAAAACTGAACAATTTGCTTCTCACCATAAAATAGGTTTCATATAATAGGAATAACAAGGAGAATAACAAACACAGTGATTCTTCAGGTGCAGTAGTAGGTGATTTAAAACTGCTGTCCCATGGTCATCTACCTGTGTTAAACACTGCCATGGTCATCTACCTTTTAAACATCCTGTCATCTACTGTTAAACACTGCCATGGTCATCTACCTGTGTTAAACACTGCCATGGTCATCTACCTGTGTTAAACACTGCCATGGTCATCTACCTGTGTTAAACACTGCCATGGTCATCTACCTGTGTTAAACACTGCCATGGTCATCTACCTGTGTTAAACACTGCCATGGTCATCTACCTGTGTTAAACACTGCCATGGTCATCTACCTGTGTTAAACACTGCCAGGTGGTTTTTCATCTACCTGTGTTAAAACCCCCTGCCATGGACACAGAAATAGAGATAGGAGCAAGATGAAGATATATTTTTTCTTCCTGTTTCACAAAGAAAACAGATATCTTGCTATTTCTACTTATACTTAGGTCACACTACATGTACATGTACACGTATATGTATACACATCTATCTAAATTTTCTATTCTTAATAGTTCTTGTTCTTATTTGTGTGTGTGTGTATATATTTGAGTTTATATACAGCTAGTAACAATAAAAGGAGAGAATTATGTGCGTTTTGTATACATGTATGCATACGCTCTATAGAAAATGTGTGTGTTGCTAAATTTATTCGTGTACATGTAAGTGTGATGGTGTATGTTATTTTTATTTTTTTTATTAACACATCGGCCGATTCCCACCAAGGCAGGGTGGCCCGAAAAAGAAAAACTTTCGTCATCATTCACTCCATCACTGTCTTGCCAGAGGGGTGGTTTACACTACAGTTATAAAACTGCAACATTAACATCCCTCCTTCAGAGTGCAGACACTGTACTTCCCATCTCCAGGACTCAAGTCCGGCCTGCCGGTTTCCCTGAATCCCTTCATAAATGTTACTTTGCTCACACTCCAACAGCACGTCAAATATTAAAAACCATTTGTCTCCATTCACTCCTATCAAATACGCACACGCATGCTTGCTGGAAATCCAAGCCCTCGCACACAAAACCTCTTTACCCCTCCTCCAACCTTTCCTAGGCCGACCCCTACCCCGCCTTCACTCCACTACAGATTTATACTCTCTCGAGGTCATTCTGTTTCGTTCCATTCTCTACATGTCCGAACCACCTCAACAACCCCTCCTCAGCCCTCTGGATAATAGTTTTTGTAATCCTGCACCTCCTCCTAATTTCCAAACTCCGAATTCTCTGCATTATATTCATGCCCACATTGACCTCAGACATGACATCTCCACTGCCTCCAGCCTTCTCCTCGTTGCGACATTCATCACCCATGCTTCACACCCATATAGGAGTGTTGGTATAACTATACTCTCATACATTCCCCTCTTAACTTCCATGGACAAAGTTCTTTGTCTCCACAGACTCCGAAGTGCACCACTCACCCTTTTCCCCTCATCAATTCTATGATTCACCTCATCCTTCATAGACCCATCTGCTGACATGTCCACTCCCAAATATCTGAATACATTCACCTCCTCCATACTCTCTCCCTCCAATCTGATATCCAATCATTCGTCACCTAATCTTTTTGTTATCCTCATCACCTTACTCTTTCCTATATTCACTTTCAATTTTCTTATTTTACATACCTTACCAAATTCATCCACCAACCTCTGCAACTTCTCTTCAGAATCTCCCAAAAGCACAGTGTCATCAGCAAAAAACAACTGTGACAACTCCCACTTTGTATTTGATTCTTTGTCTTTTAACCCCACACCTCTTGCCAAGACCCTCGCATTCACTTCTCTTACAACCCCATCTATAAATATATTGAACAACCACGGTGACATCACACATCCCTGTCTAAGGCCTACTTTTACCGAGACATAATCTCCCTCTCTCCTACACACTCTAACCTGAGTCTCACTATCCTCATAAAAGCTCTTCACTGCTTTCAGTAACCTACCTCCTATTCCATACACCTGCAACATCTGCCACATTGCCCCCCTATTCACCCTATCATACGATTTAGATTAGATTTTGCCACCGAAGTGGCTAGTTTATTGTGCACCCCATATCCATCCTGTGGACGGTAGCGCAAGAGCATATGGATACACAAAGGCCTAGGCACTAGGCCCCAAAGGGTTAACAATTGTACATTTGGGTTCATATCTACATTTCAATTATCTGTTACAAGCAGGTATCTTATTTCATGAATAAGATATCTTGACATGTCACATAGGTTATTATATTGTCTATCTCTATATTCCTCAATAAGTGCACAATTAAGCACATAGTGTTCACGACAGTGACCATATGCCTGATCACATAATTTGCATTTAGTTTGATCATCATCTGTCTCCCAAACTGTCAGAAGTACCTGTAGCCAAGCATAAGCCTGGCCACTACAACATCAGTCAGTCTGCTCACATTGCAAGTTGCTCCACAAACATGCCCATCTGTGCTCGCATTATCATGAGCACAGATAGGCACGTTCATGGAAATTAATTTGGATTTATATCTACAGTTCACTTATCTGTTACAAGCAAATTTAGGAAATTTGCTTAGAATAAGTGGTATCCTACCTTCACTAATAAGATATCTTGACATGTCACATAGGTTATTATACTGTCTATCTCTATATTCCTCAATAAGTGGACAATTCAGCACATAGTGTTCAAGACAGTGACCATATGCTTGATCACATAATTTGCATTTAGTTTGATCATCATCTGTGTATCTCCCAAACTGCCAGAAGTACTTGTAGCCAAGCCGAAGCCTGGCCACTACAACATCAGTCAGTCTGTTCACATTGCAAGTTGCTCCATAAACATACTTATCTACATTCATGTTATCATAGTGGGTTATAGATCTACTCAGGCTTCTAACTGCATTCCTATAGCTATCATTTTCATTATTTATTTCTCTCCTAATATTATTCCTTATGCTAGACACAGATATACCAAAGTTATATTCTACATTCTCCTTATGGGTGCTCTTCTTGGCTAACATATCAACTTTATCATGAAGGAGTAATCCAATGTGTGACGGAATCCATAGCAAATGTACTTTAATTCCTTTGTCCCGGATTTTTGAGTATCTATACCTGGCTTCTCCAATGAGCATGCTGTTAGAGTCATTATAGGAGTCAAGAGCCTTCAATGATGACATAGAATCAGTAATAATGATAGAGTCAAGCTCAGTGTCATAAGTTAGCTTTAGTGCCATAAGGATTCCAAACAATTCAGTTTGCAGTGTAGACGCCCAGTTGTTAATTCTTATGCCTAGTTCAAAAAAATTATTATTGTTCTTAACTAGGGAGGTGGCAACCAGAGCAGATGCAGCCCTGCCAGAAGACTCCTGTTTAGATCCATCAGTGTATATAACTTGAGATAACTTATTACTACCAGCTAGGCGATAAATTTCTTCTTGAGCAGTTGCTTTAACAAGTGATTTAAGGAAGGGATTACTAGCAATGAGCTTTTCCAAATCCATAAATGCCACAAAAACATCTTTACCCTTATCCAAATACTGTTCACCTATATGTTTTACTGCAAACACTTGGTCTACACACCCCCTACCTTTCCTAAAGCCACCTTGTTCATCTACTATTCTGCTCTCCGTCCTACTCTTAATTCTTTCAATAATAACTCTACCATACACTTTACCTGGTATACTCAAAAGCCTTATTCCCCTATAATTTTGCACTCTCTTTTGTCCCCTTTGCCTTTATACAAAGGAACAATACACGCTCTCTGCCAGTCCCTAGGTACCTTACCCTCTTTTATACATGTATTAAATAATAGCACCAACCACTCCAAAACTATATATCCGCCTGCTTTTAACATTTCTACCTTTATCCCATCAATCCCAGCTGCCTTACACCATTTAATTCTACCCACTGCCTCACGAACTTCCCCACACTCACAACTGGCTCTTCCACACTCCTACAAGATGTTATTCCTCCTTGCACTATACACGAAATCACAGCTTCCCTGTCTTCATCAACATTTAACAACTCCTCAAAATATTCCCTCCATCTTTCCGATACCTCTAACTCTCCATTTAATAACTCTCCTCTCCTATTTTTAACTGCCAAATCCATTTGTTCCCTAGGCTTCCTCAACTTATTAATCTCACTCCAAAACTTTTTCTTATTTTCAACAAAATTTGTTGATAACATCTCACCCATTCTCTTTTGCTCTCTTTTACATTGCTTGACCACTCTCTTAACCTCTTTTTTCTTCATATACTCTTCCTCCTTGCATCACTTCTACTTTGTAAAACCTCTCATATGCTAACTTTTCTCCCTTACTACTCTTTTGACATCATCATTCCACCAATCGCTCTTATATATATTGTGAGCGAGAACCACATGACGCCTTAGCCCACAGGACCATCCAATCCTACAAGAACCAAGCACACGCACAGAGCTATGTGTTTTACCTTGGTCCGAGGACATACGGAGGTGTGGGAGCTTTCAAGCTAATTTCATTCTCATCCCTGTACAACACTGCACTCGTTCGTGGTTACAATAATATATATATATATATATATATATATATATATATATATATATATATATATATATATATATATATATATATATATATATATTTATATATATTTATATATATATATATATATATATATATATATATATATATATATATATATATATATATATAAGATACGGTCCACCTGTGGTACAAATTGTGGGACTCATAGCCTCGGAGAAGTGGGATAAAAGGCTTCAAGGAAGAATATTTGGATTTCTTCCGAAGCCATTTGAATATTCCACTCCCCCTACCACCCCATCTTTTTTTTTTTTTTTTACCAATAGGTATATTTTATTACATAATATGGTACAAAAGATTTAGGAGATACATTGTTGATATAAAGATGGCATATACAGTACAGGAGGTGTGAGAGATACATGTCTAGTACATATTGATACATGTTTGTTACTGGTTATAATGCGAAAATCTCATCCAGCTCTTCCGAGCTGGGGCGCGTACCCAGAATAGAGCACGCATTACCCCTCTGAACAGCAACGCTGAGTAGCTGGAACAGAAAACTAGCTGCCCTGGGATCCCTAGTTACCCTGTTGAGTCTTTTGCCCAGCTCCTTGAGGAACTTAGATGCACTCTTTCCCCATGAGCCAAGGGTCTCTGAGCCTATGGGAACAAACATATAATGATGGGCAAGTTCTCCATATTTTCTCGACTTCTGGGACTCCCTGAAGGTGGCAGCTGCCCCTCCTTCCTCCCTGGTGTATTGGAGATAGGTATCAGCCAAGGTAGATGCACATGTGTAGTCCCACACCACCTGCTTGCCGTCTGTCCAGGCTTGAAGGGTGATACCATCTGGACGCTTTTGGCTGCCATCAGATCTGCATAGTTGGGGTGGCTCCCTTACTGCTGGGCATCCGGCTGTTGTGAGGCTCCTCTTGATAATGTTATTAACCTCTTCATGTCTTGCAATCTTTCCCTCGGATTTCGACACAAGACCATGGTACCCGAATAGGTCTGCTGCTTCACTGCCACAAATACACCTGTGTTCGGCGAGAATAGGGGAGGCAAGTAGAAGGGCAACACCAATATTGGGCCATCCCAGTGCGACTGTTTGTAGTTGTTGGGATGAGCAGGCCTGGTTTCAGAGCCTGTTAGATTATCCCAGATCCTGGGACAGGCGATCTTAACATTTTAAGACAAGCCATGGGGGGTGGAAATCTTTAGCTCAAGTACTTTGACACTTCTCAGTGCATCATCAGGAGCTGTGCAATGTTGCAAAGCCAACAACAGGAGAAGTAGGGTAAGTTTTCAGAGAATGGTAGTGTGGAGGCACCAGCCAGTCTCTGTCTGAGAGAGGCAAGCGGGATGCCAACCACACACCGGTCTTACCCCACCCCACCCCACCCCATATGGGGTTGGGTTGAGTAGGCCTCACAGTTTGCAGATATCATGAGGAAAAATACTAGAAGACAGTTAATAGCCAGCCCTAAGCTTCTAACAGCTGGGAACAGGTCATGTGACGTTAAAAGTTACATTACAATAGTGGATCATTACACATCTTCATTTACAACCTTCTAGCTAAAGAAATAGAGGGAAAATCCCTCATTTCTCAACCAGGTGTCAGAACCTCCAGAATATTCAGGAAATACTCTCAGTGTCAGTTAATATGCCTGTGTGAATTCTCCTATTCAGGATTTCTTTCTTATAATAACTAGGCTATTCTTAATTTTAATGCCATTCCTATCATTATTATCAATTATCATCCGCTAATATCATTATCATCATCATTATAATATTACCAACAACCTGATTCATTAAACCACTAGTTGCAATCACCAACTAGTTGCAATCACCAACTAGTTGCAATCACCATCTTGCAACCACTTATGTGTACCTTGTACCACTGTACCTAGACGGGTTAGGACCTCAATAGGTCACTACATTTCTTTTGGGCTGTCCAACGATGATCGCACATGTGCCCCCATACCAAAATGAACCCACATACCTACTTCCTTACTACAGATGTTATATCGCTCAGGTTGCAGCCGGTATTGCAGCACACTACCTAGATTATTATTATTATAATCAAATAGAAGCGCTAAACCACAGGGGTTAAAAGGGTGCAGGTTGTGTAGGATGCAGGGGGAAATGGGTTTTTAAAAGGGGAATTTGGGTGATTGGGAGGGTAAAAGGTGCAGCATGACGGGGGATAGTGCAGGGGTGAGGGGCAAGGGATCGGGAAAAGGGGTTGGGGGGGTCTTTTTGGGGATAATCTTTGGGGGTTTTTTTATAAGTCAGTTTCTGTCAAAAAATCCCCAAAAGTCAGGATTAAAAGGGGGTCCCTCTGCAAAAAGGGAAAGGGAAAGAAAGGGGGCCAAAGGGGAAAAACGTCTTGAAGGTAAATTCTGCGTGCTCCCTTGATAGAAATGGGCAGTCCCGCAGAATATTCGAACAGACATTTGGGGAAACCCGACAATGCTCACAGAGAGGGGGGAGGGCCCCTCCCTGAGAACCCGTGGAAGGCCGGGGGTGTGGCCGATGCGAAAACGGGAGGTGAGGGCTCCCAACCTCGACATTGGTAACCCAAAAAAAAGAAAAACCCATAACCGGGTTTTAAAAGAATGAAATTTTTTTTTTCAGCAGGGGCAGACCCCGCCCCTTTTGCCAACGGGGTTCGAAGGTGGAAAATTTGGCCCCAAAATGGGCCTGAAAGGAAAACCTTTATATAAACTGGAAAGGGCAAAATGCTGACCGCACAGCAGTGTCTGCCTGTTCAATTCCCCGTACGTCAACGGGTTTGGGGAACCCCCAAAAAACAATATCTTTATGCTTCAAAGATCAGGA
>WNWK01060001.1:0-10047 GCA_009830355.1 Cherax destructor
AATCATACCTCGTCTTAAAGCTATGTATGGTTCCTGCCTCCATTACCTCACTTACCAGACTATTCCACTTCCTGACCACTCTGTGACTGAAGAAATACTTCCTAACATCCCTTTGACTCATCTGAGTCTTCAACTTCCATCTCTGGAACATCCTGTCTCTGTCCACCTTGTCTATTCCTCGCAGTACTTTGTATGTTGTTATCATGTCTTCCCTAACCCTCCTGTCCTCCAGTGTCGTCAAACCAATTTCCCTTAACCTTTCTTCGTAGGACATTCCCCTTAGCTCTGGAACTAACCTTGTTGCAGACCTCTGCACTTTCTCTAATTTCTTGACGTGCTTGACCAGGTGTGGGTTCCAAACTGGTGCTGCATACTCCAATATTTGCCTGACGTACACGGTGTACAGAGTCTTGAACGATTCCTTACTAAGGTATCGGAACGCTATTCTCAGGTTTGCCAGGCGCCCATATGCTGCAGCAGTTATCTGGTTGATGTGTGCTTCCGGAGATGTGCTCGGTGTTATACTCACCCCAAGATCTTTCTTCTTGAGTGAGGTTTGCAGTCTTTGGTGTGTGTACTCACCTAGTTGTGGTTGCAGGGGTCGTGTGTACTCACCTATTTGTACTCACCTATTTGTGGTTGCAGGGGTCGAGTCATAGCTCCTGGCCCCGCCTCTTCACTGATTGCTACTAGGTCCTCTCTCTCCCTGCTCCATGAGCTTTATCAAACCTAGTCTTAAAACTATGTATGGTTCCTGCCTCCACTATGTCGCTTTCTAAGCTATTCCACTTCCTGACAACTCTATGACTGAAGAAATACTTCCTAACATCCCTTTGACTCATAGGAGTCTTCAACTTCCAATTATGACCCCTTGTTTCTGTGTCCCTCTCTGGAACATCTTGTCTCTGTCCACCTTATCTATTCCTCGCAGTATTTTATATGTCGTTATCATGTCTCCCTAACCCTCCTGTCCTCTAGTGTCGTCAGGCCGATTTCCCTTAACCTTTCTTCGTAGGACAATCCCTTAGCTCTGGGACTAGTCTTGTTGCAAACCTTTGCACTTTCTCTAATTTCTTGACGTGCTTGACCAGGTGTGGGTTCCAAACCGGTGCTGCATACTCCAGTATGGGCCTGACGTATATGGTATACAGAGTCTTGAATGATTCCTTAGTGAGGTATTGGAACGCTATTCTTAGGTTTGCCAGCCGCCCGTATGCTGCAGCAGTTATCTGATTGATGTGTGCCTCAGGAGATGTGCTCGGTATGATACTCACCCCAAGATCTTTTCTTTGAGTGAGGCTTGCAGTCTTTGGCCACCTAGACTATACTCTGTCTGCGGTCTTCTTTGCCCTTCCCCGATATTCATGACTTTACATTTGGCAGGGTTAAATTCAAGGAGCCAGTTACTGGACCAGGCTTGCAGCCTGTCCAGGTCTCTTTGTAGTCCTGCCTGATCCTCGACTGATTTGATTCTTCTCATTAACTTCACATCATCTGCAAACAGGGACACTTCTGAGTCTATCCCTTCCGTTATGTCATTCACATATACCAAAAACAGTACAGGTCCTAGGACTGACCCTTGTGGAACTCCACTCGTCACAGGTGCCCACTCTGACATCTCGTCACGTACCATGACTCGTTGTTGCCTCCCTGTCAGATATTCTCTGATCCATTGCAGTGTTTTTCCTGTTACGTGTGCCTGATCCTTTAGCTTTTGCATTAACCTCTTGTGAGGAACTGTGTCGAACGCCTTCTTGCAGTCCAAAAATGCAGTCTATCCACCCTCTCTCTCGTGTCTTACTTCTGTTACCTTATCATAAAACTCCAGTAGGTTTGTGACACAGGATTTTCCTTCCTGAAACCGTGCTGGTTGTCGTTTATAAGCTTGTGTCTTTCTAGGTGCTCCACCACTCTCCTCCTGATGATCTTCTCCATGACTTTGCATACTATACACGTCAGTGACACAGGTCTGTAGTTTAATGCCTCGTGTCTGTCTCCTTTCTTAAAAATTGGGACTACATTTGCCATCTTCCACGCCTCAGGTAGTTGCCCAGTTTCAATGGATGTGTTGAAGATTTGTGTTAGTGGCACACACAACATCTCTGCTCCCTCTAAGGACCCACGGAGAAATGTTGTCCGGTCCCACCGCTTTTGAGGTATCGAGTTCACATAGCAGCTTCTTCACCTCCTCCTCGGTTGTGTGTATTTCATCCAGCACTTGTTGGTATACCTCCCTATTCTGAATTCCTGGAGTCCTACCTGTCTCCTGTGTAAATACTTCTTTAAATCTCATGTTGAGCTCCTCACATACCTCTTGGTCGTTTTTGTGAACTCCCACCTTCCTTTCTCAGCCTGATTACCTGGTCCTTGACTGTTGTTTTCCTCCTGATGTGGCTATACAACAGCTTCGGGTCAGACTTGACTTTTGATGCTATATCATTTTCATATTGTCGCTGAGCCTCCTTCTTACCTGTGCATATTCGTTTCTGGCTCTTCGGCTAATCTCTTTATTTTCCTGGGTCCTTTGTCTTCTGTACTTTTTCCATTCTCTATTACACTTACTTTTTGCCTCCCTACACCTCTGGGTGAACCAAGGACTCGTTCTGGTCTTCCCATTACTTCTGTTTCCCTTGGGGACAAACCTCTCCTCTGCCTCTTTGCATTTGGTTGTCACATATTCCATCATTTCTTTTACTGGTTTTCCTGCCAATTCTCTCTCCCACTGAACGTCTTGTAGGAAGTTCCTCATGCCTGTGTAGTCCCCCTTTTGTAGTTTCGTTTCTCCCTTCCTATTCCTGCTCCCCTCTCCACTTGTAGCTCAACTATATAATCAAAACACAGAACCAAATGATCACTAGCTCCAAGGGGCCTTTCATACGTGATATCCTCGATGTCCGAACTACTCAAGGTGAATACTAGGTCCAGTCTTGCTGGATCATCCCCACCTCTCTCTCTGGTAGTGTCTCTAACATGTTGATGCATGAGGTTTTCCAGTACCACATCCATCATCTTGGCTCTCCATGATTCAGGACCCCCATGGGGCTCTAGGTTTTCCCAATCAATCTCTTTGTGATTGAAATCACCCATAACTAGTAACTTTGCTCTCCCATGTGGGCTCTTCTGGCTACCTCGGCTAGTGTGTCTACCATTGCTCTGTTGCTCTCGTCGTATTCTTCTCTTGGCCTCCTGCAGTTCTGTGGCGGGTTGTACATTACAGCAATTATCACCTTATGGCCCTCAGACTGAATTGTTCCTACTATGTAGTCCCTTTCACCCATTCCATCCATTCCTTCCACTTCCTCAAATCCCCACCTGTTCTTAATGAGCAGTGCAACTCCTCCTCCCTCTGCTCCCTCTATCTTTCCTGAGGATTTGATATCCGGGTGGGAAGATTGCATCTGTTATCATCCTGGTGAGTTTCGTTTCTGTGAGTGCTATTATGTCTGGGGATGTCTCCTTTATTCTTTCATGCCACTCCTCACATTTATTTGTTATACCATCTGCATTTGTATACCAAACCTTTAACTTCTTTTCTAAAACCGTAGTCTGGGGGGTATGTTGGGGTTGGGAAAGTGGGAGATCTGATGGGGAACTATGGGTGGTTGGTGTGAAGGTGGAGTTTGTACTGAGGTGGGTGGAATCATTGGGTATGGCATGTGTGTTTTGGGTTAGGTTGTTTGGTTGCATTGGGGTTGTCCAGGTGTGTGTGTGTGTGTGTGTGTGTGTGTGTATGTATGTGAGTGTGTGTGTGTGTGTGTGTGTGTGTGGTGCAGATGCTTAAAATTCTATTTAAATCAGACAGGAATTTCTCCAGCATTTTGGAATGTGGTTTTTGTACACTGATTCTCTGAATGCTGTTGACGTCACTCCTCTGTATATATACTGAGAGGTGTATGTCTCTCAGTGTATGTACACTGAGAGGTGTGTCTCTCTATGTACATGTACACTGAGAGGTGTACGTCTTTCAGTGTATGTACACTGAGAGGTGTATGTCTCTCAGTGTATATACACTGATAGGTGTATGTCTCAGTGTATATACACTGAGAGTGTATGTCTCTCAGTGTATATACACCGGTAGTTTACATTAATCAGTATTTTAGGTATTATTCTTGACTGGTGGTGTACAGGTGACATGAGCCTTAATGACCCTCGTGTAGTAGATAGATTTCAAACCCAGTGACCTTCCATCATCAGATCAAACACCACGTCAGCTGACAGTCATGGTGTTCGATTGTCTTAGAGTCGTGGCTGTCTAGAGAGAGTTTGAAGTCTTCCTGGGCGAGAGTGGTTAGTTTAGGGAATGTGGTTACCTGCTTGGTATTCCTCACCTCACATTGCTGGTGATCCTGGTTTCTCCCTAAGACCCATTCTCCCCTCCCACTCCCCATGTATCCTCCCCATTAACCATTCTGTAATTTAGAGAGTGGGCTACTAGCAAATTCAGTGTTGATAATAATTAATGGGGTCATTAAGGCTGGTTGGTTGGTTAATGAGGTTTGAAGTCTATCTACTACACGAGGGTCATTAAGGCTGCATGTCACCTGTACACCACCAGTCAAGAATAATTTAATACCTAAAATACTGATTACTGTAAACTACAAGTGTATATACACTGATATACACCTCTCAGTGTATATATACACTGAGACATATACCTCTCAGTATATATATATATATATATATATATATATATATATATATATATATATAATCATGTGACCATAAACAGTGACTTATTCCTTGTAATGAAGAATGACATGCACTTTCTGTAAGAGCGTTGTATCTACACTGAGAGACATAATACATGGGTATTTCAGATCATGGGTATTTCAGATCATGGGTATTTTAGACCATGGGTGTTTCAGATCATGGGTATTTCAGATCATTTGTGTTTCAGATTATGGGTATTTCAGATCATGGTTATTTCAAATAATGGATATCTCAGACCATGGGCATTTCAGGTCATCGATATTTCAGACCATGGGTATTTCAGACCATGGGTATTTCAGACCATGGGTATTTCAAATCATGGGTATTTCAGATCATGGGTATTTCACATCATGGGTATTTCAGATCATGAGTATGGTGTATAATGGGTATGAGTATTCTAGGGAGCAAGTGACTGACCTGACCTACTCTACGTTCAACTTTCTCCCACTTAAAAAGTGGCATGACTGGGTATTGCAATGCCCAAGTCAACTTGCAACCTCACCTTCACATAATAATAATAATAATAATAATATCGGTGGAATATTTCACCTCTACTGAGCACTTGAAGTCGTTACTAGGTACACGTTATGTAAATACTAGCTGGGTATGAGGTGTTGGGTATTGAGGTACCTATTAGGATACTATCTTACTAGTACCTATTTTTCTATAACCTCTAAAATTATCTTTGAGGTCGTTGGCACCTGTGATTCCATTGTTTACCTCTGAGTGTTGGAGAGTTGTGGTATGAACATGGGCAACCCTCCAGTGACAACAGTGTTGACACTAGCAACACACGGCAATGACTTAGCAAAGGTGTTTTTTATGACCTGTCACTTTTGATACAAAGGTGTTAGTCTGTGGATTTGGTCACTGTTGATCCATAGGTGTTAGTCTGTGTGGTCTTGATGACCAGGTCTTCTGTCTGTGGTCTTGAATACCAGGTCTACTGTGGTCTTGAAGACTAGATCTGGTGTGGTCTTTGAAGACCAGGTCTGGTGTGGTCTTGAAGACCAGGTCTGACGTGGTCCTCAAGGATGCCTAGTTGCGTATACTCAGCTACGCATGCGCAGGAGGGGCGTCACCCACTGTGAGGCGTAGGTGACCCACATAGTGAAGGAAGTACTGACCCACAGTGTATATACACTGAGAGGCAGTGGCGTGCAGAGGTCTGGTGATGCCCGGGGCCAACTACTTGATTGTATGCCCCAAAGACTCCTTGATTGTATGCCCCAAAGACTCCTTGATTGTATGCTCAAAGACTCCTTGATTGTATGCCCCAATCACTATCTTATTTCCCTCTCTAATTGGATACCCCCATTTGAATGCCTGGGTCCACCGCCCCTTCGGCCCCTCCCCTCTGCACGCCACTGCTGAGAGGTGTATGTCTCTCAGTGTATATACACTGTGAGGTGTATGTCTCTCAGTGTATGTACACTGTGAGGTGTATGTCTCTCAGTGTATATACACTGTGAGGTGTATGTCTCTCAGTGTATATACACTGTGAGGTGCATGTCTCTCAGTATATATACACTAAGGTGTCTCACAGTGTATATACACTGTGAAGTGTATGTCTCTCAGTGTATATACACTGTGAGACACCTCACTCTGTATATATACTGAGAGACATACAACTTACAGTGTATATACACTGTGAGTTGATAGATACAGTACCTTACAGTAGACTGGTACACAGACTAGAGGAATAGAGAATAATCAGAGGTAAAGCGATAACAGTGAGTGAATACTTGACAGGAAGGAAGGAGTTACCATCAGGAAAAAGGTGTGGGAATGGGCCAGTGTGACGAGTGGGGTTCCACAAGGGTCAGTACTGGAACCAGTGCTGTTTCTTGTGTGGTGTTCCATTAGGGTCAGTACTTGGACCAGTGCTGTTTCTAATGTGGGGTTCCACCAGGGTCAGCTCTTGGACCAGTGCTGTTTCTTGTGTGGGGTTCCCCAAGGATCGGTACTGGAATCAATGCTGTTTCTTGTGTGGGGTTCCACAAGGATCAGTACTGGAACCAGTGCTGTTTCTTGTGTGGGGTTCCACAAGGATCAATACTGGAACCAGCGCTGTTTCTTGTGTGGGGTTCCCCAAGGATCGGTACTTGAACCAGTACTGTTTCTTGTATGGGGTTCCACAAGGATCAGTATTTGGACCAGTGCTGTTTCTTGTGTGGGGTTCCACCATGATCAGTACTTGGACCAGTGCTGTTTCTTGTGTGGGGTTCCACATGGATCAGTACTTGGACCAGTGCTGTTTCTTGTGGGGTTACACAAGGATCAGTACTTGAACCAGTGCTGTTTCTTGTGTATGTGAACTACGCGTCACTGTCTGTAGATGATGTGAAACTAATGAGAAGAATGCAAACAACAGTAGAGCAAAAAAGACAACAAATATATCTGTACAAGCTGCAGGACTGGTCTGACAAGTGGCTGTTAGAGTTTAACCCCAGCAGATGTAAAGTTATGAAAATCAGGGAAGGGCAAAGACTGCAAACTTTCCTTAAAGAGAAGGACGTCGGGGTGATCATACTTCCCAGCATATCACTGGAGACAAACATCTACAGTATAAAAAATAAAATAAATAATCTCTGGATAAGGACCTCGGGGTTAACATACCACTCAGTATATCACCTGAGACACATATGAACTATATAACCTTTGCAGCAAACACCAGATTGACAAATTTAGGATTAGCTTTCAGGAACATTAACAAGGAGACATTCACGACCTTATACACGGCCTGTGTAAAGTAAAGTAAAGGTTTATTTCTTGTAAAGGTTACAATATGTAATTACAATTTTGGTTTGCTAAGTAGAAAGAAAGTCACTATCATGCCGGGGCATTTCACCCAGACTAATCCTAATACATAGTAACTACTTAAAACTAGACAAGATGATAGTACATAGTAACTACTTAAAACTAGACAAGATGATAGTACATAGTAACTACTTAAAACTAGACAAATGGTTTACTTGATTACAATTATACTTAATCTTAATACTAATGCGAGGTAGTAAAGGTGGAAGTTTCTAAGGATAATAATCTTGAAGTTGTACATAAGCAACATTACAATTAAGGGTTCAGTCAGAAGTTTAAAAGTACAGAGGCCACATAAAATAACTAGTTAGTTGCTTTGGTTAATTTGGTTAGTATTGAGAAATAAGATGTTTTTTTTTAAGCAAAGTTCTAAATTTATAAGTAGTCAGGGGATCCTTTACCGGTTCCGGTAATGAGTTCCAGATCTTCTGGGCCCTTATGTGCTTAGCATGTTTACATGGTGTGAGACTGACACCAGGGATGTTGAAGAGTGCCTCATGACTTGTATCGTGTTAGTTTAATGTCTTTATTATGCACTCCATACCCATCCTGTGGGCGGTAGTCGAAAGATTACAGAGGTACATTATGGGCCCAGGGACTGGGCCCCAAAGTTTTGATAGCTGAGCAAGTTACAAAGGTAATGAACTCAGGTAGATCTGGCCACAATCATGACAAGTTACAAAGGTATTTACAGATTACCGAGGTACATAATGGGTCCAGGGACTGGGCCCCAAAGTTTTGATAGCTGAACAAGGTACAAAGGTAATGAACTCATTGTATTGTGACTGTGCATTCTGTTGTAACTGTCAAGGAGTAGTTTAAGTGGAGGGTTTGTAGTGGAATTTAATGTTCTGGATATGTAGAAGGCCTATCTTGGAGTATGCAGCGCCAGTGTGGAACCCACATCTATTTAAGAATGTCTAGAAGTTAGAAAAGGTTCAGTAACTTAGGAATTCTGATTAGTTAATGTATTTCCATCTTTAACAAAAGTTCAACCAGGGGTTCACTTCTCCCCAACCTCAGCGAAGGTTCAACCAGGGTTCACTCCTCTCCAACCTCAGCAAAGGTTCAACCAGGGGTTCACTCCTCCCCAACCTCAGCGAAGGTTCAACCAGAGGTTCACTCCTCTCCAACCTCAGCATAGGTTCAACCAGGGTTCACTCCTCCCCAACCTCAGCAAAGGTTCAACCAGGGTTCACTCCTTCCCATCCTCAGCAAAGGTTCAACCAGGGGTTCACTCCTCCCCAACCTCAGCAAAGGTTCAACCAGGGTTCACTCCTCCCCATCCTCAGCATAGGTTCAACAAGGTTCCTCCTCCTCAACCTCAGCAAAGGTTCATCAGGGGTTCACTCCTTCCCATCCTCAGCAAAGGTTCAACCAGGGGTTCACTCCTCCCCATCCTCCGCAAAGGTTCAACCAGTTCACTCCTCCCCAACCTCAGCAAAGGTTCAACCAGGGTCACTCCTCTCCAACCTCAGCAAAGGTTCAACCAGTTCACTCCTCCCCAACCTCAGCATAGGTTCAACAAGGGGTTCACTCCTCCCCAACCTCAGCATAGGTTCAACCAGGGGTTCACCTCCCATCCTCAGCATAGGTTCAACAAGGGTTCACTCCTCCCCATCCTCAGCAAAAGTTCAACCAGGGGTTCAAATCGACAACTCCTTGTTCACAGGTTTTATGTGGTTCAGCTCTGGTAGTTCACATAAATGTGGGTTCAACTGAAGGTTCAAAGTTCACCTGAACACTGAGAATGTAACGTCAGTGACCTGGATGTTGCCACATGCGGGTTTAGAGAATTTAGGACGAATGAGACATTCTCTTTAGCCTAGCTGGTGGATGTGAGGGTGTGGAACAACACTGAGAGGTGTGGAACAACACTGTGGGGTGTGGAACAACACTGTGAGGTGTGGAACAACACTGTGAGGGTGTGGAGCAACACTGTGAGGTGTGGAACAACCCTGTGAGGGTGTGGAACAACACTGTGAGGGTGTGGAGCAACACTGTGAGGGTATGGAACAACACTGTGAGGGTGTGGAGCAACACTGTGAGGGTGTGGAACAACACTGTGAGGGTGTGGAGCAACACTGTGAGGGTGTGGAGCAACCCTGTGAGGTGTGGAACAACACTGTGAGGGTGTGGAACAACACTGTGGGGTGTGGAACAACACTGTGAGGGTGTGGAACAACACTGTGAGGTGTGGAACACACTGAGAGGGGGTGGAACAACACTGTGGGGTGGAACAACACTGTGAGGGTGTGGGAAAAACACTGTGAGGGTGTGGAACAACACTGAGAGGGTGTGGAACAACACTGTGAGGGTGTGGAACAACACTGTGAGGGTGGAACAACACTGTGAGGGGGTGGAGCAACACTGTGGGGGGAGAACACTTGTGTGGAACAACACTGTAGGGGGTGGAACAACACTGTAAAGGGGATGGAACAACACTGTAAGGGTGTGGAGCAACACTGTAAGGGTGTGGAAAAACTGTGAAAGGGTAACAACACTGGAGGGCTACCA
>WNWK01060002.1:0-10046 GCA_009830355.1 Cherax destructor
AAAAACCAAAATTTTGTAAATGCTAAATTAGTCATTCCAATTTTGGGCGGGGAGGACTGGTCATTTCCCTTTTTTTTAAAAATTTTCCCAACTTCTTTAACTTGTTTATACCTTTGATCTACATTAAGATCCTTCCACCCTTTGCCTTCAAAACCAAAAACGGGTTTTTACAACTCGCCTTCAAATTTTGTCTCACCTCTGCCTCTCCCAAAAACTGCCTCTACCACACTGCCTCTCACCCCCTACTGCCCTCACCACTACTGCCTCTCACCACTGCCTAAACCCACTGCATCTCACCACTGCCTCTACCCCCACTGCCTCTACCACTGCCTCAACCACTCCCTCTCACCACTGCCTCTCCACCACTGCCTCAACCATTGCCTCTACCCCCCTGCCTCAACCACTGCCTCTACCACCACTGCCTCTCCCACCACTGCCTCTACCCCCTGCCTCTACCACTGCCTCAACCCCCCCCTCTACCACCACTGCCTCTCACCACTGCCTCTACCACCACTGCCTCTACCACCACTGCCTCTACACCACTGCCTCTACCACCACTGCCTCTCCACCACTGCCTCTACCACCACTGCCTCTACCACCACTGCCTCTACCACCACTGCGTCTACCACCACTGCCTCTACCACCACTGCCTCTCACCACTGCCTCTCACCACTGCCTCTACCACCACTGCCTCACCACCACTGCCTCTCACCACTCTCTACCACCACTGCCTCTCCACCACTGCCTCTCACCACTGCCTCTCACCACTGCCTCTACCACCACTGCCTCAACCACTGCTCTACCACCACTCCTCATCCACCACTGCCTCTCACCACTGCCTCTCACCACTACCTCTACCACCACTGCCTCAACCACTGTCTCTACCACCACTGCCTCTACCACTGCAAGGATGGCAATGACAAGAAGTGTGATAGGTGAAGCCAGACTGTGAAGTGAGGAGTGAAGGGAGTTTCAAGTAAGGGTATAAGGGGTGAGGGGTATGTGTTAACAAGAAGTTTTCTAGTAACCAGTGGTGATTTCTAGAGTAGCTACTAGGCCATTGCTAGGTGTCTGATAGGATCAGTGGTTTCTTTTTAACCCTTTGGGGTCCAAGGGGTCTCTCTGAAACTTGTTCTCAGGGTCCACGAATTTCAAAAAAAAAAATTCATATGGAATGATAGAGAATCTTTCCGATCAAACGTCACAAAATTATGAAATTTGATCGAAAACTAACGAAATTATGCTTTCATGAAGTTAGCGGTAGCCATGACACTTACATCGGCAATTTCGCCACTTTAGCCCTATTTTCGACATTCAATGTTTCAGTCTACTACAATTATAGCTATTTCGCTAGAACTCCTTTTCTTCTATCGAATGAGTACAAGAAACCGCCTATTTACCAATTTCAACTACCCAAAATAGTGGTCAGAAAATGGCAATTTGGCCAATTTCACACAATTTTCAAATGATGCCAATTTCAAAATAGGGTCCATAATAAACAAGGCAGACATTCCTGGCACTAAAATAACATCTTCTCTGTTCATTAGTCACGTCTCAGGCCCTCTTACATTACTTTTGCTTTCCATTTTCAATTTTTATTCTCACAAAAATAGAAGATTTACTGTTATGTATACAACTGCATCACTGTAAAAATGGTATAAATAATATCAGCGCACTTGTGCAAGAATATTAGACTCGCTAGTTGATGTGTATTGACGCATGGTGTGATTTGTTTACTCTGAACATCGGCCAAATCGAACATTTTCGCTACTTTGCGCTCAGTTTCAAGGTACTTGTGTTCGTGAAACCAGTCAAAATTATCTCTATTTCTGTAATATATCATCTATTCTATAAAATGAGACTAAGAAAACGAGAATACAAGCATAAATACCATACAAAAATAGACTGCAAAGTCGCTGTTTTAAACCAAAAACACGGTCAGAGTTTTTTTCCTCATTATGCACTGTGAGTGCAGGAATTTTTTATACTGCGCACACTGACGCACAGACCCATTCTATCACATCTAGGCCTAACAACCTGTTTCTGCTTGATTTGAGGCGTAGAATTTAGGCGTACTAGTACGTCAATAACCACAGTGCGTAAAACATACTTGTACGACATAACCCCGAAAGGGTTAATAAAAAAAATAAAGAAAATAAAACAAATTTTTGTTGTGAAGTGATAAAGAGTGAAGAGTGACCATGGCTGGCGTAAGAGGGGTTCACGCTGCCATAATTATATTTCTCATGATACTGAATTTCTCTGTGAGGAAATCAGTCATGGGGTCTGCAAAAGGTGAATGGGGACTTAGCTCCCTGGAGAGTGAAAGCCCAACAGTGGCCATCCTACCAGAAACGTAAGTGTCCCTATCGCCGCAAGGTATGGCAACCCCACATATCCCAACAAACACAGTGGCGCACAGCTTTTTATAGTGGCGCTATTAAGTGGTGATATCCATACTAATCCAGGACCTCAATCTATGGTACAGGTGCAAAACAGACAGATAAATCATGGTGATAATGACGGTCTAGTAGCTAGGAATGATAACCTTAACTCCATATGTAATGCACAAATAGAACCATTTTTAATATCTCAGACACCACCAGACATATGTATACACTGTACTAAGGTATGAAAGAAGAACAGTAAACATACCGTATGTGACATGTGTCAGGGGTGGGTCATAATGGATGTGTGTTTGATTATCGTAATGGTGCCAGATTTCATTTTGTTTGTAACAACTGCACTTTACAGTTACCCTTTAGCAGTGATGAAAATTGAGATACCTATTTTTAATGCTAATGACCCTTTCCATTTATTGATGATTATGATTGTTTGGAAAAAAGGCCACTTTATTCAGTCAAGCAAGATCACTTTTCCAAACCAGAGTTAGGGTTTTTAACAAAACTAAGGGCAGTTATATCCCTCTGGAATCCTGGTTGGATGATCGGTATTGGGCGAGGTCAAATAAAAGGGGTTTAAAATTTGTTTGATAGGAATAAAAAAGGTGGTGGGTTTGCCTAAAAAGGGAACGACACCCCATAATCCAAGACCTGTTTTAAAAAAAATAAAGGAGACCCTATTTTGGTTTGCTTCCCAAGACCAAACCCATCTTAGTAAACTAGTTCCGCCCCCCCACCTATGACCAGTTTTGGGGCTTTTAAGTTTTCCCCGGGCTTGATAACAATGGGGGAGACAGTAATGGGGGAGACTTAAAAAAACTTTTTAAACACAAAATAACTGCTATTAAAAGGTATAAGCAAATTCTGGATTTGAATAGTTACACTTTTTAATTAATACCCAACCCGGGGGTACACAGTTCTCAGCCCTCTAATTGACCAAAAACTTTTAACCGCCCTGAGAACATTAGTCAGTCAGGCGTATTCCACAGGTCTTGGTGATTTTCATCTTTACTGTCCAGGAAAATCACTAGGGAATGGATGGGCCCTACACAGGACAATAAAAATTATGTCAACTAAAACTAAAAAAAAGAAACACTGGTAAATATGTAAAAAATTTGACTGGTCGGAAACAAGTTGGGCGTAAATGATGCCGGGAAAATTAAAAAACAATTTTTTACTATCCTTGATAATAACACCATTTAAAAGGGGGTTGGGGGTTAAACAAAGAATAACCCCCTGGATATCTGAGATATTAGAAAAAAAAATTGGGAACCATTTTAAAAAATTTAAGGAAAAATAGACAGGATATTGCAGTGCTAAATAATTCCAAAAAGGGGGAACAAGTCGGTTTAAAAAAAGGCGAAAGGCAGGCACTTTGCTCAAAAAAAAGAGAAAAAGAAAACCCCCAAAAGCTCGGCAAAAAAAAAAACATTGGGGGAAAAGCTAAACCCGTGAAGTCTAACAAAATCTAAATGTTGATAAAATATGCCACGAAACAACTAAATTTGGGAAAAATTGTTTTAATTCTACTACACAACTTGCATCAACACTAGTAAGTAAGCCCCATAAACCCCTTTTAACACAGACTCGAAAATTTTTTAAACATACTAATGAACATCATTTAGCACGAGGGGTTTTCCTGAAAATGTGTTGATAATTTCGTCTTAAATAATTAACAAAATTTTTGGGAAAAATGGGTTACGTTTCTAAGTCCCCAAATGCCAACCAATTTTTTTAGACCAACAGATTTAAAAATTGGAATATGAATTTTTTATTCATTGTCATGATCTATTACTTTTTAAGTACAAATCAATAAAATAATATATTTCTTACCTTTTGTGGGTTGTGTTTGTGGATGGTAGTAAGGGGTGGGGGGATGGTGTGGCCCTACTGAGCTGAGGTGGATATAAAAATTTGTAGTGCATTGTCATGATCTATTACTGTTAAGACTACAAATCAATAGAAATAATGTATTTCACCAAATTGTGGGTAATGATGTTTGTGGATGGTAGTGGGGGGGGTTTGGTTTGGGGCCCCTACTGGGCGGGGGTGGATTTGTTGGTTTTGTGGTAAATGGTGGTAGAGGTTCTGGTGCTGAAGTCGATGGTTGTATTGCAGTGTGCATAAATTTGTAATGGATCTTTGGCTTTTTTCCATTTTTCAGCTGAGGGAAAAACATCATCAGCTGGTCTAGACCCGTTTCAAAGCCCTGCTTCTATTTTGTCAGGATCTGTTCATGAAAAAGTCTGCAACTTTCAATAATATGGAACTGCTCACGTAACTGCTGCAATGTTAACTTTTTTCTTAAGTTTTTTTATCTTCTTCTGTTTCTCCCTCCCCCTTCATCTGGCCGAACTCTGCCCATTTCCCTGGCCTGTTTTCATCATCATCTTCTGGTTCATTCCATCTTTTCATTCTATCTTCAAAAAACCTCACCTGGTAATCTCCTTGCCAGCTGAACAATTTCCTGAACCCCCTCAACAAGGGAAAAAGTGAAAGAATTAACTCGAAGGCCCCAACTTTCCCCCCCCTGTTTAATTTTTTGGGATTATTCATACTTTGCATAGCTGATGGCATCTGCAATTTAAATTTACTCCCCGGGTTTTCTGCCAGGTTGAGTCAGAGTCCATTGATGCAACTAGTTTTTTAATTTTTTTTTTTATTTACACTTAATGTCTGAATAACTCTCGGTCCATGGTTGATCAGGATGTTGTATTTGGAGGGAAAAAAAAAAACTTTTATTGTGGGGGACATCCAGCAAAGCGTGGATGATACGGGAATTTTTAAAAAAAGGAGCCGAATGCAAGGTTCTTGGGTGCAGGTAAAAAATTTACTTCAGGAATAAATGATGCTTAAACGTCAATAAATATTTCCGTCATCCCGCTACTTTTTAAAATTAAAACTGGAAGGGGGTTTTTTCCACACCCTCAAAACAGGAGCTTGGGGTAACCCCGGGCTTTCACTTGAAATCACCTGATGCATTACCGCAAAGGAGCAAGGTGAAGCGATCCTTTGCTGTTAAAATGATTTTTCTTTTGACTGATAAAAGTTGTGTTGGCATTTTTTTTTTAAAAAAAAAACCCGTCCCAGCATTAAAAACTTGTTTTTACCCCCCTAAAATTCCTGAAACAGCAGGGGAAAAAACTTTTTGCTGTAGTCAGCTAACACTTTTCCAGAAAACTTAATATTATGTAACTTATTTAAAAAGTTCTTGAACCAGCCCCGGTAAACATACACTCGTTTTCAGGCCCCCCTTCCTTATCACACACGCTTTAAACAACTGTAAGGCCTTTTCCCAATTAAAAAAAAAAAAAGGGCTTCTTGCTGTCGATCCCCCCAAGCAACAAATTTTGTTTTTTCTTGTTGGCCTACGGCTTCTTTTCAGAGATCCCTTTGGGATTCATCCCAAGCTTTATTTGCCTCATTCTTCCAATCTTTTAACTGCGCTTTTGGCCATGGGCCCCAAATTTTCCCTCACACGTGAGCCACTCTTAACTTTTTTAAATTTCGATTTTCTTTGAAATTCCTAGACTTAAACGCAAACTTTTTTTTTTCACTTGCTGGAACATTGTGTTTTGGTGCCATGATTTCTTGGTATATTTATCAAAATGCAATGAAAAGGGGAAAAGAATGTAAATAAACACAGCGAGTTTCCCCCATTTTTTGTCCTGCACGGTGAACCCCAAAAAAACGCTGGGGGGGATTCGGGTGGGGGGGTGGGGGGGATGGAAAGGCTCCCCCCCTGCTCAAGGGTTTTAAACCCCCCCGGGGGGCCGTGCGCAAAAAATTTGCCCCCCTGCTAAAAACCCCGTTTTAAAATGAAATTTAAAAAAAAATTTTAAAAAATTTCCTTTTGTGCTAAATGACGTTTATTTTATCAAAAAAGGGGGAACTCCAAACAGTTTAAACTATAAGTGATCTCATGACTTTTGCAAAAAAACTAACGTTAAAACCCAATAAAAGCACCGGCCCGATAAATCCGTCTAATTTCCCCAAAAATGGTGCCTATGAACTGGCAACCCCCCTTGCTCACATAATAAATCTGTCCATCACCACAAATCATCCAGAGGGGTTCAAGGAAAATTACTCCTATCTTCAAAAAAATAGTAGGTCTGATGTCAGCAACTATGGCCTGTTAATACTCAGTAAAATTTTCCCAAAATTCTAGGGGGGTTGCTGTCAAGTGGGTTTTTTAATGATGACAACATTCTTCATAGTTCCAATCAGGTTTTGGGGAATCTTACTCAACCGATCCCCCCCATTTAATGGATAGGCCTCAGGAATGGAATTTTAGACTAAAAAAGGCCTTATCTTCAACCACAATGTACAGTGGTACCCGACTTCGATATTCCCCGTCAGGGGGGCATATTTTAAGGCAAACAATCTTACACGAATAATTTTTTCCCCATAAAAATAAGGGAAAAAATTTTAAACCCCGTCCAAGACTTCAAAATGTTAAATAAAATATTTTTTAGAATTTTTTGACATTAAATAATACAGTTTAATGAAGAATACCTAAATACACATGAAATATTGTACAAAAAATGTCACTTACATTTATTGAAGAGTTTTTGATGTAGGAGGGGGGGGGGGAAGGTGGGTAGTATGTATTTTTTGGAAAGGGGGGAATCCTTCCATTAACACTAGGCCCCAAGTCCCTGGGGTTACTTCCCTTTTCTTTTAATGCCACTAGGACCAGCTTGAGAGTCACTGGATCTTTCAAACAAAAATTTGTCCAGGACTCTGTTCTGGCGTTTTTTAACACACCCCAAAAAGACACACCACTGTGTCATTGTACAGGTTCCAGCATGGCCTGCAACACATGGTTGGGTGATATTATCCAAAATCTTCACATCACTCCTTTTTCCAAAATCTCCCAATCCTTGAAGGGGACCTTCTTCCACCGGGTTCCACCTCCTCCTCCTCTGAAATTGCCCCGACCACTGGTCTTTGCCCCGTTGCTGTTAAAACTCTTGCAGATCTTCAGTGGTTGCTCTTTCTTGTCCCCCCACCAACTGTTCCCCATCCCACCACTCACCTCAACCCCCAAAACTTCCCCCAAATTTCCCTTTTCTTCCACAACAGGGTGGCTCAGGCTCAGGGGTTTACCCGCCCCAAACCTTAAAATCCCTTTTAGGACACAGTCTGGCCACAATTTTCTCAGGCAGGTTCAAAGTCCTGGTGTCCTCCCCCCCAAGCCTTTTAAAAGGGTTTTGCAGCATATGAAATTTTTAAATTCTCGGTTATATTCAGTTGGGTCACATCAAAAACCTTTTTAAACATTGCGGTGGTTTTTTAATTGAAATCCTTGGCCATGGGGGGGAGGAGAGGGTGGTTTGGGGGCAGAACTTACTTTTTGAAATTTTAAATCCTCCACAATTTTTTTCTACCAAGTTTGGAGGATGACAAGGGCATTTCCATTATCAGGAGGCATTATGGCAAATTATTGTCCAATAGATATTTCTTACACTGGGGTCAAAAAATTTTAAACCAATCTAAGAAAATGTCCTTTGTGACCCATGCCTTTTTTTTAGACCTCCCTCCCCACAAGTTTTACTTGCTGACACCGCATCTGCCAAACATGGGGTTTTCAAAAAAAAACCGTAAAGGCTTCCTTTGCAATCACCACGGCATTGCACAAAGCATCAAAATTTCTGTCCATGGCTTATGTCCCTGTGCCTTTTCCTCCTGATAATGTAGGTCCTGTTGGGATTTTTTTCCCCAAAAAGGTGTTTTCACAATTAAACCTTGTTGGGGGGGGAATTGTTCAGCCTCTGGGCTCCTGGAATTCAGGCCTATTTTTCCCGCACTTTTTTTACAACTGGCTGCCTCACCTCCTCACAACACTATGATGCCCCGTTCTTAATTTTAAAAAGCCCCTGGCTTTAAATTTGCTCCTTCCCTTTCAAAAGGATTTTTTTTAAGGATCATATCAACTGTCTTGCTTTTTCACATATTTTGCCTCCAAACATTCCCTGCTAATGTTTCTGTTGATCCACACCCAACAACCTTTCCACATCTTCCCCCACTTGTGGTCTGTGTTTTGTGATCACAAAAACCTTTTTTCCCAAAAATTTCCTTATTTTTTGAATTTTTTTACAATGGTAGCGATGGTAGAAAAGGGTTTACCATACAACCTGGCCCCACTGATCGCCTCCACTTTCTTTTTTTTCTTTTTTCCCTTTTTTAGCTCTATCGTAAATGTTTTTTTTTTCCTTTTTCCCCAGGGGGCTTAGCATAGGATCTTTTTGGACCCATGGTAGCTTATTTAGCAGTTAAAAACACAAAAACAGTGGAATAATGACAAAACTGGTAGGAATGGGGGGTGTGGGTGGGTGGTCGCTCTCGCTTGTAAACAATAGCACACTGGGGGCCCCCTGGGTCGCGCTCAGCTGGGCCCAGGGGGCCCACGTCCTTAAAAATTGTTTTGAAAAACATCGTAAATGAATAAATTTTTTTTCGTTATAAATATGGTACCGAAAATAACGTAAAATGACCGGTTAAAGGGGTTTATGACTGTATTATGAAAAACTTCAAGCTATCGGCATTGGTTCCATAGACTGGTTTAAGTCCTATCTTAGCAATGGAAAAACAATTTCCCCAAAATCAACAAAAGGGAAGGGCCCTGCTAAAAGTGGGGTTTAAGGTAGTATTCTGGGTCCCTTATTTTCCCCCGTTTTAAAATAAATGATAGCCCATCAATGTCAAGTGCAAACTCCAACTCTATAGATGACAGTGCTCTGTTAGTATCAGGTAAAGACCCACAAGAAAGGCCCCAAAGTATTAACACTGGAACTGGAGTCCTGCAGCAAATGGTTAGTAGATAACAAATTATGAACCTCAGGGGAAAAAAAAGCCATACTCTTTGGACGGAAAAAAAAACTGAGCAGGGTAAATAATTTTGATGTCCGTGTAATGGGGAATCCATCACTTCAGTTTTTCCCTGTAAAATATCTGGGAATATCCTTTGACCCGCCCTTTTGGTGAATTGATAAAAAACAGTATAGTAAAGGGGGAACCCCACTGAAGTTCCTCTGGGGGCACAGTGTCTCCCCCCCGAGGGCCCCGGGCCCCCTTTCTAACCCTTTTCAATGTCATATTGACTACGCTTGCTCTTCATGGTCTCTGTTTTCAAAAAAAGAAAGATAAACTGCAAATCAACAGAACAAAAAAATAAGATTCATCCTGGACCTGGGAAAAAGGGGAAATGTAGGCCAGGATGAATTACAACAATTTTGGTTCTGGGTAGAAAACAGTAAAAACAACTTAAATTGAATCAAGTTTATAAAATTGCTCACAGTGTCCCCAATATCTTTGCCAATTTTGTCAAAAGGTGGGAACCAAAGCAGTCCTTTTTACTGGGGAAGGAGCAAACTTTTGGCTCCCCCGTCAGGTGGCCAGGCTTCAAACACCATTAACAGCAAAAAGGAATGGAACAGACTGCCTGCACATGTCAAAGCCAGTCTAGCATGAGCCAGTTCAAGAAAAAGCCAAAAGGTACCTAATGAATGTAGCGACAGAAAGGGGGGAATGATTTTTATTTTTTTTTTTACCATACATGTACATGTAAATAACAAAATTTTCTTTAAAAATTTAGTATAATAACTAGTATCTACTACAGTGTATAATATTATGGTATTAAAT
>WNWK01060003.1:0-10046 GCA_009830355.1 Cherax destructor
TTTTTTTTATTTTTATTTAATGAATATTTTATCATACATAGTAATAATACAAAAAAAAAATAACCAAAATTAACAATTACTCCCAGAAGGATATAACACGTAACTGTACATTAGTTACCCACACAAACTGACTTTACGTATACAGCAAATTTTAACATGACATTCTCTATAAATGAAAATTGACTACAAAAAAACCATACAAGGTTCAAACACCGTAAACCTTAAACATCTCACCCCCAAAAAGGGTCAAACAAACGTGGGCTGTAACAACCCACTTACAATAATGACAAAAACAGAAAATGATGATTTTAAAATAAAACATTACAAACCAACACCTATTTTTTTTTTTTAAAAAAAATAAAAATGTACAATCTACATTACACAACCCCAAAAAAGAGATAATAAAAAATCCGATACAAACTCTGCTAAGAAGAATAACCAATCCCGAATAAAGCGGACTTATCCCCTAATAACCCCCCCAATCATCGAACAAACCAACCCCAAAACCCAATTATTATAATCAAAAGAAGCGCTAAACCAAAACCCCCACAAAATAACCATTACATCTCCATGGTACAACTAAAGATACCATCATGACCAAACAATAGCTTTTAACGAAAGACTTAAAATCAAAGGTTCAACTCCTAAACCGGGAAAACTGAACATCCTGAAGGGAAAACGAGTTAACATTATGATATGGGACCATGAATCATCCACATAATTACAAAAACCTGTTTCATAACATTATCTTAAAGTTAAAAAATACAAAGTAATATCACCTCACAGGCATCACTCAAAGGCCTCACAGGACCTGACAACCCGTGCACTATCCACTTTTTAAACTCCTACCCATCCTGCTAGCTCAAACTTCACAGAAACATCCTATCTCAAGTGCCGTGCTATACATAAAAAAAAAAAAAACAAAAAAAATCAAAGGTTGCAAAAAAAGGGAAAGCCACCTCTCAATGAAACCCCCTAAAACCCCCCCCTTCATCCTCAACCCCCCAAGTTCACAAAAAAATTGACACACAACTCCATGCATCCCCCTGCCAGCCCAAAAAGTCAGGTTACACATTCCCCAAAATGAGTCGCCCCTTTGTCAAACCCCCCCCCCTCACAACTTCCCTTTTCCCACTCTCTTTCCCATCCAAATGAAACCAAGAAAAACCCTTTCCTAAACCCTCCCCCACCCCCAACTTAAAACCCCTTTCATGGCCTCCCCCCCCCCTTCCCCCACCGTAAGTTCCCTATAACCATCAGAAAAAAACCCTAGCCCCCCCTCCCCATATTTAACCTGTTTCTACTTTTTGTTCTATTTTAGCTGAAACAATACCCCTTATCTGAACACCCCCGGGTTTTTCCCTCAAACCTAAGATACAGTCCCCAAAATCCACGAAAAATACATGACCCCTCAAACCTTTCCTCCACCCCTTTTCAAACCCAAACCCCTTTGTTAATCCCCCCCCCCCATTTCTCTTACTATCCCCACCCAACACCGGACGTCCTCGAGGTGATCCCAAAAATATAACCCATGATACGTCGTGTCCTCTCCCCCTAACACCCAGGCACCCCCTGCAAACCCCCTTTTTTAACAAAACTGCCCTGGGCTTTTCCCCCAATGCAAAAACCTAAACAACCTCCCTTGACCTCGCCTTAACCACATACCCCACCCCACTCCATATCCCTTTCCAATTATACACGGGAAAGCACTCCCTTTCATAAACCCCCCCTTCCTCCCAATCTCCCCAAAAAACTAGCCACTCTTTCCCTTGGTTCCTCCCCAAAACCCCTGTGCAACATTTTCCCCACATGGTCCAACTCCTTCCCCCTCCACCATTTCTTCAATCCCCCCTGACCCCACCACTCTTTTCCCCTTCCCTCCCCCCCAGAAAGCGGACTTCACATAACACTCATGACACCCTTCCCCAAATTTAAATTTAAACCCCTTTACCCCAAAAACCCCCCCTCTTAAAAAATTTTCCTTTCGCAACCAATCCCTCCAAACCTCCAAAAACCTGAGACCTTCGTATCAACCCCAAACTCGCCTTTCAAATTTGGGGAAAATCCTCACCACATGCCATATCTTCCCAAAAAACCAAAACTTCCCCACTCACACCCCAAACCCAAGAAATCCCCCGGCCTCCAAATTCACCCTTTGTTTGCCCTGGTCATTACCCCCCCAATAACACGTCTTCCCACCCAAATCATTCAAAAAAATGATCCCCTATCTTTAATCTATCGGCAACTGACCCCCCACCCCCAACCCCAAACCCCCACCCACCCCTACTTCCAATAGGCGAGACTTGGCCCTATTAATCCCCCTTTTTCTTCGCTCCCCAAAAAATCCTCCCGGAAAAAAAATCTTGGGGTGAGTATAACCCCGGACCATCTCCGAGGCGCACTTTAAAATAACTCCCGGGGCCCCAAATACTTTTCCTAGCAAAACCTAAGAACAGTATTCGGACATCTCAATAAGGAGTCTTCAGGACCCTGTACGCCTTTCTTGGGGGCCTTTTTTGGAGTATGCAGCACCAGTTTCGAACCCTCACCTTGTCAAACACGTCCCCCAAAATTTAAAATCAAAGGGTTTCAACAGACTAATCCGGGGCTGAGGGGGATGTCCTGGAAAATCAACCTGACGAAAACTGTAGGACGGTAGGGTTGGGGGGACAATTTATGAGGAAACCCTAAAATTTACAAAAAGGGTTTAAATAAAGTAAAGTAAAAAAGGGTTAATTTTGAAATAAAGGTTCAATAAGTAATTTTCAATTTTGGTTTTAATGAAAGAAAACCCCTTCCTGCCGGGGCCTTTTTACCCAGACTAATACATAGTAATACCCTTTAAAAATAAAAGATGATGGGACATATTAAATTTCTTAAAACTGGGGGAAATGGTTTCCGTTACAAATATTTAATCTTAATACTAATCCAAAAGGGAGTCAAGGTTTGGGAAATTTCTGAGGATAATAATCTTGAAGTTGTACATAAACAATATTACAATTAATGGTTCAGTCAACCATGTTTCTCTTGGATAACCTTTAAGTTTAAAAATAGAAGCCATTAAGCAATTGGAATGGTTGTTTGGTTAATTTGATTAGTATTGGGAATAAGATAGTTTTTAGCAAAACGAGTCCTAAATTTGCCTGTAGTCAGGATCCTTTATGATTCCCGATGTGCGAGTTCCAGATCTTCGGCCTTTATGTGCGTAGTGTTGTTATAGTGTGAGACTGACACGAAGATGTTGGTGCCTTGTATTGTGACTGTGCATTCTATTTGTAACTGTCAAGGAGTATGGTTAAGTGATAGAGGTTTATAGTGGAATTTAATGTTCTATTATATGTAGAAGGCACACTACTAATATGAGTGTATGTCGAATATTTAGCAAGTTCAGGCTTTTGAAAAGTGTTGGTGTGCTGCCTAGCACAGAGCTGGTAATCAACTGCACAACAGCTTTTTGTTGGGTTCCATTAAGTTTATGGATGGCTGTAGTTGACCCCCAGGCTCAAATACCGCCGTTGAAGTGAGATGTCTTAAAAAGTGATATAGAGTGAGAATTACCTTATGTGGTACATAGTATCGTATCTTGAAAAGAATTCTTTGATTTGGAAATTTTCTTGGATATCTCTTGGATGTAGAATGAAATTTACAGATTACAGTCAGGAAAGACTGAATTACCCTCCAGTAATGTCTTGTTGGGAATCGTGAATCTAGATACTATCTAAGTTGGATATGTATGACTCTGTTGCTTAACAACTTGTAGTATGTTTTGTCTATGTTGAGGTAGGTTTGATGGTCATGTCTGGTATATATTTAGCAACTCCTTGTTTGGTCTTTAAAGTACAGTTGGGTTTGAATGAGATCAAACATGTAAGTGAGGTTGATAAGAGATCATTATTGATCATAGAATAGAAAGGAGTGGTCAAGGGCACTACCTTAAGGGTACTCCTACAGCTACAGGCTGGATAAGAGATGACTCCATTTATATAGTATCTGTTCTTTAAGAGATAAGATTTTAGGAAATCAGGGAATGTCCTCAGTACATAGCCAGTTGAGTTTTGAATTTTGGAGGTTGTAGTCGACTGTCAAATGTCGTAGGTCAATGAAGAGCCCCGAGAGGACTTCATTTTTATCAGTATATATATATAAAGTTTAAACCAGTTTTATAATAGCATCATTCATACTTTTTAGGTCTAAATCCAAATGTAGGGATTAGAAATGTATTTGATATGAATATAAGATAAATGCAAATCGTTTTGAGTGTATTTTTTTGAATATTTAGAAAGTAAGAGGCTACAAAATCTGATATGGATCTGTAGTTGCTGAAGACAGTTGGATCACCTCCTTTGGGATCAGGGTGACCTGTCTTAGTATAGATGGAAAGGTTAAGGTTACCAACTGTTGATGGCCATTGTTACAATGGTGGTGACAGCTCATGTGTAGCTTTTTTATATATGAATGGTGGCAAGTTATTCAGATCTCCTGCTTTATTTTTAATGGTTTAGTAGAGGCTTTCTGCATGTTTAGATTGGTATATAGTATTTGGTGAATTTACCAGTGAGGTAGTCTTTCGGTTGAATTGTTGGGCTGGAAGTTTGCTTTTTAGCTTTGATCCTCTGATAGAGAAGAAGGTGTGAATTTGTTGGCCGTGTCAATGAGTTGTAGTTCATCTGGTTTAGTTAGTTATCTCTCTGTTTCCAGATGGTTTACAGGCATTTAAATTTTGGGAGAGGTTTGCAGTGCTTTTCATCTGCTTTTACGTTCAATAAATCTATTTTCATAACATTTGTTTTGATTTTCGTATTAGTTGTGGCAAGTGTGTATCATTTAGCCAGTTCTTTAGTAAATAGGACTAATCGAACTGCTTTTCAGTTGGTCGTTTTATCAAAATGAGGGATACTGTTTATTGTATGGGTTGTTAATCTTTTTTCAGTGATCTGCTTCGTTTTGGACAATGCATGTTATAAGAAGTTTGGTTTTGTAAAAAGTTTGACATCTTGGCGTATTGTAATTATTCAGCTAACTCTCTCTGCCAATCGAGTGTCATCACCTAGTGCTAGTATTAAATTGTTACCAGTGTCTCTCATCATACCTAATGAAATGAGATCTTTCTCGTTTCTTGAGGCAGTTTACATAAGTTAGTTATGAGAAAAAGTGGGGTAGTGGTCTATGTGTCGTCTGTGAAGAAGTTTCTTTTTGTTTGCAAAGAGGAGTCGTGCTGGTCAGATATGGTCAAATATGAGGAACATCTCAGAGTTACTGTCGACTTAGTTATAGAGGTAGCAACGTGCAGTTGTTCACAGTGTTTGTGAAATCAGCTACTGGAGGATCAGTTGATTGGATGAGGTTTATGTTGAAGTCTGCAAAGTATCAGGTGGTGTTTATTCAGCGAGCTCAGTTATCATGTTTCTAAAGTTTACTAATAAAAGATGCCATGTATTAGAGTGTGGTAGTCTGTAGTTACTCATCTATTATTGGAATTCTTGGTTTTTGATGTAAATTTAGCTTTGTATTCGCCATTTTCGTCTCTTGTGCAAGTTGGATGTACATTTCAATTCTGTCAAATAGTAGATGGCAAGTGCCCCCTCCTGGTTAGTGGAGTCCTGCAACGTTATGTGGCGCGTGCCAGGGCGGTACCTCCTTCTGGTTGATCGATTACAGTTATATGAAACATTGTGACAGGTATGTGTTATGTCATCAAAATCTTGTTTAATTGTGGTTTCAAATAAGAATAATGAAGTTATAGTAGCATTTAGGGCTTTATTGGAAAATAAACTAAACGGTATAATGAGTCCTTTGTTGACACGTTTCGTCACGCAGTGAAGCACATCGAATCCACAAACAGATCTATGGATAAAAGAAACATGATGTTTACCGCACAGGATATGAGTCAGATTGGGAATGCCGGTGCCGGGTGGGGAGCCGCTGCATGTGACGATGCTAGTGTGATAATTGAAACCTTGGGTAACACAAAGACCTGCAGTGTTCCATTCTTGAGTTCTATGTGGAGATGGCGATGGAAAAGTTTACCTTGTCGGTTCATGTTGTAAAGCCGTTCATTCTGAGTTGAAGTTGTTGGATATACAGATATCATGATGATTGAAGTTCTTCGGTATGAGTGTTGTCTTCTCTGGCAAGTAAGTGCGTTCTTAGTTGGTCATCAGTTTATGAATTTCAGTGTTGACCAAGTAGAACGTTTTCCAATATTATTCCTCTTCTATCTACAAACCATTATGAAGCGACATTTCTCGTCATTACTCCAGACGCTTCAAGTTCAAACTCTCCCAACTGACTCAATAAGGATAGTGCATCTAATCCAGTTCACACTGAAGAAGTCAGGCAACACCTTCAATTTCGCGATCTTCTTCTCCACAAACTGATATGAGCCCCGTTTATAGTCTGTAAAAACCATTCTTAACTGATCTTCTCCACTTCTCTCACCCGTGCAGGCTAAAGTGGTGTGGTGTCAAGACTTTGCCATTACTCAGATCTGGCGTGGTTCTTGAGAGTAATATGGGTGATTTTTCTCTGTTCCTGTCTCCAATAGCTGTTCAGGATTTCATGACGACAAGACGTGACATCTTCAACTGCCAGAAATTTGCCAGAAAGAATTGCGGTCTCCCACTAAACAATGCAAAGCATATTTAACATTTTTTCAATATAATTCAGGTAATATAAATCACACCATCAGGACATTACCAGTAGCAGACAAGACAAGCTAAATCTCACAATTTGCAATTCCATGCAATGGCTGACAAATTATCGTCGACGAAACGTCAGGAACCTTAACTTGCGTGTTTGGAGCATGGTACGACCGATCGGCGGCTCTAAGAAATGCGTGAACATTTCCAAATTCACGGCAATTTAATCAACTACAAACGAGACCTCAATATGAAGGCAGCACTCGTATGAAGGTCTGGATAGTCATTCACTTGTCTGGCATATTCAAACCAACCAACTGAGACTTGGCTGCAACATGGCTGGACCTGTTCCCCAAAACTTCTCATGTATCCACTGAGACTCAAAGAATTGAACCTAAGAAACCTTCAAGGTCCCAAGGTTTTAAACTATCACCTTTAAAGCTATCCACATGCTTCTCCACCTAGACCAGCATTCTACTGACTGCCTATAAATATCATTTCTTTTATCCAGGTAAATCTTGACTCAAATAAATATAGTGGGCAATTATTGTATCAATAAAGATCACAATATAAGACATAAGGAAAAGCATAAAATGGGGGAACACTGGGGTCTCTGGCCTGGCGGTCCCCACTTGTCAAACCACCTACCTAAAATTTGCTCCCATCTCTCAGCCACCAATCAAACCCAGCCCCTCCCACTCATATGTTTATTAATCTCTTTTTAAGCCACCCAAAGGTCTGGCCTCTATCACCCTACTCAGGAAGATTGTTCAAACTTCATCACAACTCTGTTCAAAGCCAGTGCCTATGTGTCTTTCAAATCTAAATTTATCCAATTAATTATCTGCTTATGTGTTTGTTTTGCCTGTTGTCATTATTTTATACCATTTATTTCCATTTCAGAGACTTCGGTAATGCATGGAGGTCATCATAATTGTTTACTCAATGATCTAACATTATAGTTGAAGACTGTAACGTTCTTGCTGGCACTGATGAGTTTTGGCCTGCCTAGCAGTGTAGAAATTCCTGTTAGGATTATTTGTGCAGTTCAATAAAGAGGTTGATATCAGGATCGATAATTGCATTCATGAGAGACACGTTGAAATAAACTTTGTTGCAATTATAAAAAAGCAAACAAAAACATTTATTTAGTAACCACTAACACATATGAATATATTGAGCTAATTTAAGGCTAAATAGAAAGGATCTACTGAATTTAAAGTAAAACAATATAAATAAAGCATTTTAGCGCCTGAATTAGAACCTTCTGTTTATTTTCAGCCTTCAAAGTAAGGGTTAAGCGACAAAGGCAGTACAAAACATATGAGAACTATTCACAAGAGAATATATGAAGCACTAGATAGTGGTATACAATATAAAATGGTTCAGACAGTAATATGATATAAAATAATTAGAAGACTTGACTTATAACACAAAGTTTAGGCAAGTAATAGCACTAAAATACGTACATAGTATGAAGTAGTTGGTGCTAACTGATAAAGTTATTGAAGGTGCTACAGTAATGTAGGAACGCACACTAAATACACCCCACGTAACTATTATGTTAGGGCACTTAGTTAATCTGTCTGGAAATGTCTGCTTCTGTAGGAAGTTGGAGAGAGATCATGTTCTATAAAGTCATGTTCATTTGAAGATGTATTAACAGAGATCATGTTCTTGAGAGATCATGTTCACTTGAGAGATCATGTTTCACTTGAGAGAGATCATGTTCTTAGAGATCATGTTCACTTGAGAGATCATGTTCTGCCAAGTATATTGTTATTCAACTGATGTTTTCTTCATATTTCCCACCTCGGTGAGCACCGATGGAGTTTGTGTTCCAGTATAAGTTTTCTATAACCTGGACAGAAGGTTCTGATGTTTTCTGGTTAGGCGCTGGTTGATGTTCTCCAGTTTTCTGGTCCAGGCGCTGGTTGATGTACACTCAGTTTTCTGGTCGGCCTCATTGATGTCCTCAGTTTTCTGGTCAGGCGCTGGTTGAGTATACACTCCGGACACCTGTGAGCGCTCGTTGGTATTTTCTCCAATTCACTTTAGTCTGCTCTGATTAGGTCCTTTTTTGTATCGAATGAAGTCTGATCCTTAACTCTTTCTTGTTTACCTAACCTATTCCTAGCAGTCGCGTGTCTTTAACTTCATTTGCTTTACAATAACTTGTAAATGGTCTTGTAGGATCCTGATGGCGGTATCTTTGCACTGGGCTTGGAACATGCCACTGGGAATGTAGAGGTTGTTTATTATAACTGCATTAGACAACTTATCTTGTTCAGTTTTGTTTTCTTGGAAATCAAGGTATTCATTCAATCGAGTGTGCATGTTGTTTTTCCAGTCCTTGATTGGTTCTTCCACCTTCATATTCAGGGTTGTTATTTGATCGGGGTGACTGGCTATAGCTGTATGTAGAGTATTTTCTGTGTCAGTACTTCCCGAGGTAATCTTCTTCAAGTTTTGGATCTTGATCTCTGGATGGTTAACTTGGATTCATATCGCGCTAGTGTTACTTTAATATCCTTATTTTCAGTTTCTAGGGCGACTATGTATTCCCTAATAGTGTCAGGAATAATCATACCTGGGTGATCAGGAGTGAAGGAAGGGGAGCTGAGAGAGACTCGCTTGATGATACACCGGCTTCCTGCTGGGTTGATATGTTAAGTTGCAGAGTCCTTTGGTGTTATTATTTTGTTACTGTTGTTGTTTCCGCGATTTCTTTCATAGTATCACTAAAGTGAATCTTTGGGGGAAGCTTTATTTCCTGAGCTTGGGTGAGTGTTCGTCTGGCAGCGGAGGCTGTGTTTGGGTTTGCAAGGCTGTCTTCCTTACATCGTCAATTTTGCTAAGGTTTGGGTTGCATTTTTGTGTCATTTTTTGTTCACGTGGGGTTTGTGCAGTTGTACCTTCAATTAGGCCATCACAAGCTTTGATTAGTCCAGGTTTTTGAAGAAAATAGAGCTGCTAGGATGCCGCCGCTGCCGTTGAGGACAGTAGGGATTGGGAATTACCCGGGGAGAGTTCCAGGGGTCAACTGGCCCGGTCTGTGACCAGGCCTCATGGATTAGAGCCTGATCAACCAGGCTATTACTGCTGGCCGTGCGCAGTCTGACATACGAACCACAGCCCGGCTGGTCAGTTACTGACTTTAGGTGCCTGTCCAGTGCCTGCTTGAAGACAGCCAGGGGTCTATTGGTAATCCTCCTTATGTATGCTGGGAAGCAGTTGTACAGTCTAGGGCCCCTGTCAGTATTGTGTTGTCTCTCAACGTGCTAGTGGCACCCCTGCTTTTTTTATTGGGGGATGTTGCATCATCTGCTGAGTCCTTTTTTGTAGGGGTGACTTTTATGTGCAAGTTTGGACAATCTCTTAGGGTTTTCTAAGTGTTTTAATAATGTA
>WNWK01060004.1:0-10045 GCA_009830355.1 Cherax destructor
TGGGCTTCTTAATGGTATTTCCGCAACCAAAGGAAAAAAACCGATCCCTTTTTAAGTGGGGCCTATTTAAGTATGTTTTTAGTTATTGAGTTATGTCCCCCTTATCTGTATTTATGAGTATGTCCCCTTTCCTGTATTTATGAGTTATGTCACCTTGCATCTGTATTTATGAGTTATGTCCCCTTTCAGCTGTATTTATGAGTTATGTCACCCTTTCATCTGTATTTATGAGTTATGTTCACCTTGCAGCTGTGTTTATGAGTTATGTCACCTTGCATCTGTATTTATGAGTTATGTGCACCTTGCAGCTGATTTAAGTTATTTATTGCAGCTGTATTTATGAGTTATGTCCCCTTTCATCTGTGATTTAGATATGTACCTTGCAGCTGTATTTATGGTTATGTCCCCTTTCATCTGTATTTATGAGTTATGTCACCTTGCATCTGTATTTATGAGTTATGTCCCTTGCAGCTGTATTTATGAGTTATGTCACCTTGCATCTGTGATTTATGAGTTATGTCCCTTGCATCTGTGATTTATGAGTTATGTCCCTTGCAGCTGTGATTTATGAGGTTATGTCTTGTATATACGATGTGTATGCGTAGTTGGGGGGTATATGTAGAAGAGGAGCCCTTCCTCTTAGATAATTAGCTACGCTAAACAGTTTTGTCTTCCCAACCATCCTAAAATTTGTGGTGGCATGTTGTCTGACACTGTATTATAGTGGTGGCAGTTGTTGTCTGACCACTGTATTAATAGTGGTGCAGGTGTTTCTGCACCTGTATTAATAGTGGTGGCAGTTTTTGTCTGACACACTGTATTTAGTGGTGGCTTGTTGTCTGACACTGTTTTAAAAGTGGTAGCAGGGGTTGTCTGCCACTGTATTTAGTGGTAACAGGTGTTGTCTGATACAACTGTAATAATGGTGTGGCAGTGTTGCCCTTTCACTGTATTAAAAGTTGTGGCAGTTGTCTGACACACTGATTAATAGTGGTGGCAGGTGTTTTACCACTGAAATAGTGGTGGCAGGTGTCGTCTGAACACTGTATTAATGTGGTGGTAGGTGTATTTTGAACACTGTATTAATAGTGGTGGCAGGTTTCTTGATTAAATGTTTTAAAATGGTGGAGGTGTTGTCCTTTCACTGTATTAATAGTGGTGGCAGGTTTGTCTGAACACTGTATATAGGGGCAGGTTTGTCTGCCTGATTTAAAAGTGGTGGAGGTGTTGTCTGTACCATAATAGTGGTGGCAGGTGTTGTCTGAACACTGTATTAATAGGTGGTGGCAGGTGTTGTCTGACACACTGTTTAATAGTGGTGGCAGGTGTTGTCTGAAAACTGTATTAATAGTGGTGGCAGGTGTCATCTGACACACTGTATTAATAGTGGTGGCAGTGTGTCTGACACACTGTATTAAAAGTGGTGGCAAATGTTGTTTGATACACTGTTTAATTTGTGGTGGCAGGTGTTGTCTGAACACTGTATTAATAGTGGTGGCCAGGTGTTGTCCCGATAAGCTGTATAATGTGGTGGCAAGTGTTGTCTGACACACTGTTTTAGTGGTGGCAGGTGTTGTCTGAAAATGAAAATTTAGTGGGGGGGTTTTCACACACTGTATTTGTGGTGCTGGGGTTTTTCTGACACACTGTTTTTGTGGTGGCGGGTTTGTCTGACACATGATTTAGTGGTAAGTTTGTCTGACACACTGTTTTGGGTGGTAGGTGTTGTCGCACACTGTATTAATAGTGGTAGCGGTTTTCTGACACACTATATTAATATGGTAGCGGGTTTCGAAACACTGTATTAATAGTGGTGGCGGGTTTTGTCTGACACACTGTATTAATAGTGGTGGCAGGGTTTTTCCAACTTATTAATTTTGACTCTCTCCCATGTGTTTCCCCCCTTCATGTTGGCAAGCCCCTTTTTCAATTGCTTTATGCCCAAAAATTTGTAAAACGGGGGTTAAAGGGGTTTTCAAAAATGTTTTAAAAAATAATCATTATTAGTTGCTAGTAATGGCTGATCAAAAGATAGATAAACATTCACCCCCAAATGTTTAACATATTTATAAAAGGGGCATAAAACAAAACATGGTTTTATAAACGACAGGGTTTTTAAAAAAAAATAAATCTCGGGCCCCATCTTATATATCCCAAATATTTTTCCAGCATCTTTGAATGATCACGGAATACAGGAAAATTTTATCCCCCCCCATCGTTGACAAACTGGGAAATAATTCATGAAACATCTTCTCCTTTTTTTACTTGTCTGAGTTGTCATACATCTTTTTTTGCCCAGCAGAGGTTGGTTTTTCTCAACTGAAACCCCATCGTATTTTAAAGTACTCGGGGGTCCCCCGTGATGCTATTTCCCCCTCATCCCCCTTTTTCCAGCCCCTGTATTCAATAACTTTATAAATCTAAATTTGTTAAATTTAAACCCATTGTTGCCCCAGGCCCCGACTCATGGAACTCCGTGTTCATCAAGAACACAAAAACCCCTTACCAACATCCTTTGGGGAGGGGGCATGGACACGGGGGGTCCCACACAAAAACCAGACGCCCCCCCCGGGGGCCGTGCAAGGAAGCAAGACCTAGCGCTAACGTCCCCTATCATAAAAATCTTTGAAAATTCCAAAAAAAGATCGCCACCCCTGCCCCTCAATTACACACCCCAGGACAGCATGGGTTTTGAGCAGGGCCCCTTCCCCCTGGCCCTGCAAAGGGACTGGGGCCAGAAGATAAACAAATGCAGATATTATTTAAAATTTTTCAAAAACTGACATGGGTAATAGCACACAAAATGCGTGATAAAGAAAAACAGGAAAAATTTAATAAATCTATAATTTTTAACTGAACACAAAGATGTGTCAACAGGTAAAATCAGGCCAAAGGGAAAAACTCTGTTCCACCCGGCCGTCTCCCCTCCCGTTCCCCATCCTCATATCGGACATAGCGGGATATAAGCCACAGTGCTGTGTCTTCCTTTTCAGATGACACCCAAACTGTTGACAGTGTCCCCTGTTTAAACCAAACTCCCGCGTCCCAAATTTTTTTCTCAGAAAACAAAAAAAGGTTAATGATGAGAAATTTCATCTCAGTGGAAAAAATGAAGAAAAAAATTTTTCTCGGGAACCTAATTCCAACCACCAATGGGAAAAATGTCAAAGGCCTGGGGTGATCATTTAGAGGGCCACCTTCCATAAACCCTTTTCTGCTCGAAAAAAGACAGGGTGGTAAAAGCCTTAAAAAAGGGATGCCCAAAATTTTTGACCACAGATCGCTTTTTTTTGGAAAATTTTGGAATAACTGCACCTTTCAAGGCGGGGGAAAAGCTGACCGAAAAAGTACGGGGAACCTAGGCCCTCGCGATAAACCACCTCAATTTCTGGGCGCAGTTCTTTCTCCCTGAACCGGCGGAATACTTATTTTACACGGAAAAACTCGAGGGGTTAGTACCCAAAAAAGGCACCCCCGGAAAAAGGGAGGCGGTTCCCCCCTGAAAGCAGGGTGCCACTAGCACGTTGAAAAAAAAGGCGGGGCCCAAAATTTTTCCCGCCTCCCAGCATCATCAGGGTTTTGGGTGTCCAAGCAGGCACTGGACAGGCACCAAAACGGCCTGGCCACGGTTCTCGTTTACTGCTGCCCACAAACAGCCTGGTTGATCAGGCTGTGGTCAACATGAGGCCGGGCCCGACCGGGCTGCGGGGCGTTTCCCTGGAATTCTCCAGGTAAACTCCAGGTAATACCCCCCCCCCGGGAAAACGTAAATTCATTGCTTTCAGTATGAGTTTAGTGCAGGTCGTTCCTGTTTATCAGAATTGCTAGACTATTATGAATGGACTTGGATCCCTGAAATACAACCCAAATGTTCTTGTATTGTACAATGATTTACAAATGCTTTCGATAAGCCGACCATTTTTGGGACAGCAAAATTGTATGACAGCAAAATTTTTGGGACAGCAAACTTGTATGACAGCACAATTGTATGACAGCACACATTTTTGAAGCACACTTTTATGAAGCAAATTGAAAGGACAGCAAAATTTTTGCAGCACACATTGTATGACAGCAAAACATTGTATGACAGCACACAAAATGCGTGTAAAAAACGAAATGCTAAAAATATGAAATATTTAATTTTTTTATCACATAAAACCCAGAGAGTAGTAAAAAAAAGGGTGAGAAACTTTGTTCTTCAAGGCACGTCCCCCCAATTTCCGTTTCTCTTTTTTATATCCGACATAAAGACATATTTATGTCGCCTTTTTAAAAAGCGGCATGAGACGGGGATTTTTTTTTGGGAAAAGATTTCTTATTTATGAGATCAACTTCGTCATCCTTCTCTGTATTTTTTTCAGCTCATTTTGTTCATTCTGTAATGGGGAGATAAAAAGTGAGCATTTTTACGTTAAGTGGGGATTTATCAAGGATATATAAAGTTGGTATAGCCTGAGGACCCCTTTTTATGTTTTTTGGGACATCCCCCAAAAGAATTTTTTTAAAATTTTTGGAACACTTATGCACTGTTGCCTTTACTTTTAAATGCTGCTAGCAAACGGGCCCCCCAAATTGTGTTCATATTCCGTTTCATAGAGATCTACATTATTTAGTTTTTTTTTTTGCCACAGTAATTTTTTTTTTTCTGTAGAAGTTTACATATTTCTGCATTAAACTGCATCTGCCCTGCTACCTATTATCAGTTTTTCCCCAGGTCATTCTGTAGCTCTCGTTTGTTCTCATCAAATTTTCCCCCGGCCTATTTCAGCGTTTTGCCAAACTAGTTTATGTCATTTTTTTCTTTTGTCTGGGCCCTGGTGTGGGACCCGGCCCGGGGGGGTTTTTTTCCCCCCCGGGGAAACCCCCTTCAGGTTCTTTGTATATCGTTAAAAACACTTAAAAACAAAAACACAATACTGCCCACTTCTCGCTTGATTCCCCTGTAAAGCCTCTTTTCCACCCAAGAGATACTTAAGTCTGTTGTTCACCCAATTTTCATTCCTTGTTTATGAAAAAATTTTTTAAAATTAAATATATGTGTGGGGTTGAGAAAACTTGCGGGGGTCTGGAAATGTCATCTTGGCGGGCCCTTTTTCACCACCCGTCGGGGTTTTTCTCTTCCCAGTCAGGTTCCCCCAACCCCAAATTTCTTTAGATAACCTTTTAAACCCCCCCAAAAAGTTTTCAACCCCGAACATTGTTATTTAGGTAACTCCATGACACACTAACTGGACATAACCCTTCTTCCAAGCTTTGCCCTTCCCCAAAAAATTTTTTATCGAGATTACTTTCTTGCTAAAAAGGGTCAGGCAAGTTATTTCTTCTAGATAACTTTCCCGATTTAATAAAACCAGTCCTAGACTGTTTTCCCAAAAATTTTTGAAATTCTAAATTTCCCGTCAGATTGTTCCCAAACCCCAATTTTTGGGGGGGAAATTAAATTTTTTTTTTTAACCCCACATTTTCGAATCTAGATGCCTTTGCAATACCGTCTTATAAAATTTATCCTGGTCATTACTTATGTTTATAGGGCCCGTAGATCACATCTAAGATTAGCTTTTTATGACTTTCCCCCAAAATGCAGCCATTCAGATTCCATTTTCTCCTTTTTTTTTTTTTATTCATTTTTTGCTAAAACTCTCGCTTAACACGGCGGGGATTTTGGGGTTTGATTCCCCCCAGGGTAGAAACATTGGGCGTGTTTTTCACCTGTTGTCTATGTTCCCCCTTAGTAAAAAGGGAACCTGGGGTTTTTGGGGTTTGGGGTCGCATCCTGGGACAAAACTGATCTAATTTGCCCGAAATTCTCTGCATAACAAGCGACTTTCATATAATTTTTTATTTAAAATCAGCTAGGCCTGTATACCTTTGTAAAAAGTACTTGTAAAATAAAAATATTGTTATATTATATTATTATGATGCTACCTTTCCCCAAATTTTTTTAACATAAAAAACCAACCTTGCTCCCCCCTTTTCCCCCTTTACTTTTCAGTGTGGAATAATTTTTTATCCCCGTGTGTGGGATTCAGAAAAGGGGGGTCCCTATTTTCCCCGGGGGGAATCATGTCTCGATTACTGCAGTAAATTGTTCCCCATAATTATCATACATTTTTTTTTTTTTTACCTCATAATTTACAGTACAATACATGTTTAAGGGGAAAATCACCAGCCTACCTCCCCCCCTTCCTTTTTTAACTAACTTGTTTATGAGTCAAGTTTTTTTTTTCTGTTGTTTATAATTTTTTTTCCTTCGTCCCTGATCTGCAATCCCCGTCCCATATGGGTCCCTTTGTCCCCGATTTTTTTCATCCCCCTTTTTTCCCCGATCTGCGATCCCCCTTTTTTTCCCCCGCGATCCCCCCTCCCTGATACCGCGATCCCTTCGTCCTATACTGCCGACCTTCACCCTGTCCGCGATCCCCGCCCGAAGTTCACCCTTTCGTCCTTAATCTCAGGACCTTCACCCTGTATGCGATCCCTTCGCCTATACCTGCCGCGATCCCTCTCCGAACTCACCACTGCTCCGGATACGGCCTGTCCCACTGCTCCCTTCGCCCTGCTCGCGACCTTCTCCCTGTACGCATCCCTCGTCCGACTATCCCTTCGCCTACACTGCTCCGAACCTTCCGCTCTGATACGGACCCTTTTCCCTGATCGCGATTTCCCACTGCTCCAGGCCTTCACCACTGTCCGACGCATCACCACTGCTCCGAGACGCTATCCCACTGTCAGAGACGCTATCACCACTGCTCCGAGACGCTATCCCCTGCTCCGAGACGTATCCCTGCTCCAGAGCGATCCCACTCTCCGATGACGCTATCACCACTGCTCCGAACGCTATCACCCTGCGTCCCTAGAGACGCTATCCCACTGCTCCAGGACGCTATCACCACTGCTCCAGAGACGCTATCACCACTGCTCCAGGACGCTATCACCACTGCTCCAGAGACGCTATCACCACTGCTCCAGAGACGCTATCACCACTGCTCCCGAGACGTATCACCACTGCTCCAGAGACGCTATCACCTCGCTCCAGAGCGCTATCACCACTGCTCCAGGACGCTATCACCACTGCTCCAGAGACGCTATCACCACTGCTCCGACGCTTCACCACTGCTCCAGGACGCTATCACCACTGCTCCAGAGACGCTATCACCACTGCTCCAGAGACGCTATCACCACTGCTCCAGGACGCTATCACCACTGCTCCAGAGACGCTATCACCACTGCTCCAGGACGCTATCACCACTGCTCCAGGACGCTATCACCACTGCTCCAGAGACGCTATCACCACTGCTCCAGAGACGCTATCACCACTGCTCCAGAGACGCTATCACCACTGCTCCAGGACGCTATCACCACTGCTCCAGAGACGCTATCACCACTGCTCCAGGACGCTATCACCACTGCTCCAGAGACGCTATCACCACTGCTCCAGAGACGCTATCACCACTGCTCCAGAGACGCTATCACCACTGCTCCAGAGACGCTATCACCACTGCTCCAGAGACGCTATCACCACTGCTCCAGAGACGCTATCACCACTGCTCCAGAGACGCTATCACCACTGCTCCAGAGACGCTATCACCACTGCTCCAGAGACGCTATCACCACTGCTCCAGGACGCTATCACCACTGCTCCAGAGACGCTATCACCACTGCTCCAGGACGCTATCACCACTGCTCCAGGACGCTATCACCACTGCTCCAGGACGCTATCACCACTGCTCCAGGACGCAATCCGCGACTATCACCACTGCTCCAGGACGCTATCACCACTGCTCCAGGACGCTATCACCACTGCTCCAGGACGTATCACCACTGCTCCAGGACGCTATCACCACTGCTCCAGAGACGCTATCACCACTGCTCCGAGACGCTATCACCACTGCTCCAGGACGCTATACCACTGCTCCAGAACGCTATCACCACTGCTCCAGAGACGCTATCACCACTGCTCCAGAGACGCTATCACCACTGCTCCAGGACGCTATCACTGCTCAGGACGCATCCCCTGCAGGACGCTATCACCACTGCTCCGAGACGCTATCACCACTGCTCCAGAGACGCTATCACCACTGAAGGTATCCCAGACGCTATCACCACTGCCCAGAGACGCTATCACCACTGCTCCAGAGACGCTATCACCACTGCTCCAGAGACGCTATCACCACTGCCAGGACGCTATCACCACTGCTCCAGAGACGCTATCACCACTGCTCCAGAGACGCTATCACCACTGCTCCAGGACGCTATCACCACTGCTCCAGAGACGCTATCACCACTGCTCCAGAGACGCTATCACCACTGCTCCAGGACGCTATCACCACTGTCCAGAGACGCTATCACCACTGCTCCAGAGACGCTATCACACTGCTCCAGGACTATCACCACTGCTCCAGGACGCTATCACCACTGCTCCAGGACGCTATCACCACTGCTCCAGGACGCTATCACCACTGCTCAGACGCTATCACTGCCCAGGACGCTATCACCACTGCTCCAGGACGCTATCCCACTGCTCCAGGACGCTATCACCCTGCTCCAGGACGCTATCACCACTGCTCCAGGACGCTATCACCACGCTCCAGGACGCTATCACCACTGCTCCAGAGACGCTATCACCATGTCAGGACGCTATCACCACTGCTCCAGAGACGCATCACCACTGCTCCAGGACGCTATCACCACTGCTCCAGAGACTATCACCACTGCTCCAGAGACGCTATCACCACTGCTCCAGGACGCTATCACCACTGCTCCGAGCTATCACACTGCTAGGACTATCACCACTGCTCCAGAGACGCTATCACCACTGCTCCAGGACGCTATCACCACTGCTCAGAACGCTATCACCACTGCTCCAGGACGCTATCACCACTGCTCCAGAGACGCTATCACCACTGCTCCAGAGACGCTATCACCACTGCTCCAGGACGCTATCACCACTGCTCCAGGACGCATCACCACTGCTCCAGACGCTATCACACTGCTCAGAGACGCTATCACCACTGTCCAGAGAGCTATCACCATGCTCCAGGACGCTATCACCACTGCTCCAGGACGCTATCACACTGCTCCAGAGACGCTATCACACTGTCCAGGACGCTTCACCACTGCTCCAGAGACGCTATCACCACTGCTCCAGGCTATCCACTGTCACGCTCAGGGCGCTATACCACTGCTCCAGGACCTATCACCACTGCTCCAGGACGCTATCACCACTGCTCCAGAACGCTATCACCACTGCTCAGGACGCTATCACCACTGCTCCAGACTATCACCACTGCTCGGACGCTTCACCACTGCTCCAGGACGCTATCACCACTGCTCCAGGACGCTATCACCACTGCTCCAGAGACGCTATCACCACTGCTCCAGACGCTATCACCACTGTCAGAGCTATCACCACTCTCCAGGACGCTATCACCACTGTCAGGACTATCACCACTGCTCCAGGACGCTATCACCACTGCTCAGACGCTATCACCTCTCCAGGAGCTATCACCACTGCTCCAGGAGTATCACTGCTCACCTATCACCACTGTCAGGACGCTATCACCACTGCTCCAGGAGCATCACCTGTCAGGCGCTATCACCACTGCCCAGACGCTATCACCACTGTCCAGGACGCTATCACCACTGCTCAGGACCTATCACACTGCTCAGAGACGCTATCACCACTGCTCAGGACGCTATCACACTGCTCCAGAGACGCTATCACCACTGCTCAGAGACCTATCACCACTGCTCCAGGACGCTATCACCACTGCCCAGAGACGCTATCACCACTGCTCCAGGACCATCACACTGCAGGACGCTATACACTGCCCAGGACGTATCACCCTGCTCCAGACGCTATCCACTGCCCGGACGCTATACCACTGCCCAGGACGCTATCACCACTGCCCAGACGCTATACCACTGCCCAGGACGCATCACCACTGCTCCAGAACGCTATCACCCCAGAGACGCTTCACCACTGCTCCAGGACGCTATCCCACTCCGACTACAGCCCAGGACGTACCACTGGCTCAACGCCCAG
>WNWK01060005.1:0-10045 GCA_009830355.1 Cherax destructor
TTTGGGGGTTAAACAACCTGAAAGTTTGGTATTCTCAAGTTTTCGTTTACTCATTTATCCAAAAAAATTAGAAAGTTAGCACCTATGCATTTGGGAAACCCTAATTTAAAAAGATAAACCTCTTTAAAACTTGAAGATGATTGGAAGGTGTTTTACAAGAATAAAGAAAATCATGGCTGACGAAAAAGAAATGGATTACCACTAAATTTTCCCTCATTCAAGGGACACTGAAAAACTAATCCACAACAAGAAATACACCGTTATGCTGCCTTAAGTAAGTGTCATCACACTGAGTAAGGTGCGACAGGGTATTCCCAACATACACCAAACTAATTAAAAAACAATTTAATCTTGGAAAAAGGTTTTGAACCCCAAGTTGAATCTTTATTGAAGAAACGTTTCGCCACACAGTGGCTTCATCACCCCAGACAAAGCAAAAAGGTGTAAGGAGAGGAGTTTGAGGTAATCGTCCCTCATTTAATCGATATGTTCAGTCCATCAGTCTTAAAAGAACAAGGGCCCGGGGAAGTGACTTATATACTGTAGTCAGGTGAGTGGAAGAGAGGCGGGACCCGGGGGACCATCCACTAGTGAAAAGTAGGTTTTCGCCCAAAAGGTTGGACAAGTGTTGCAGAAAATTTCTTGATCAAAACCCCATGATGTTGCAGTGTCTGACAAATGTGATAAATGGTTTAAAACCCCAAAGTTGAAGATTGAGACACTTATGCAATATAAGTGTCTCAATCTTTAATTTAATTTTACCCATATAAAAAAAATTTTGGGGGAAGCAAGACTTTTTTAACGAGCCTTAATATGTATCTAATGCCTCCTGTTGTCTTTTTTAAGGAGCCTTGATATGCATAGGGGTAGCTCTTGTTGTCTTTTTTTCCTACCTTTAAATATACTATTATTTTCTTCCCTTTATTTCCCTTTTTAAACCCCAGCAGGTGTAAAGCCTAAAGTTTCTTCCGCTAAGGTACAGTAATAAGGTTGTTGACTGATTTGGGGCGTCCCGTCTGCTCTCTACCTCCCCCTCCCGCTGATCAACAACCTCTTCCAGGGAGCTTGTCAGGGCCCGGGGGCCCGTTCCTGAAGGAGTTATTTGACAAAACATACACTAAATCACCAGAATTTTGGCTGAGTGTCAGTAGGCCCCCTGTGGAGGGAGTTTGAGTTTAGGCGCCCTGTAGCGGGAAAGGTTTGTAAAATATGGGCCTTTTCTAGCAAATGAGGTATTTTTTAACAGCTAGTCTTTTATAAGGAATACTCTGTAATGAATTAGACACATATGCAACTTCTGGGTATCTTTACTTTAGACGTTTCGCCTAGTGGTTTATCAATACAAACACGGACATGAAAAAAATATACACAGGGAAAAAGTGGAAGATGAGATAGTCGTCTCAGCCTCCGGGAAAAAGTGGTAGGACCGTGTCTTGTAGAATCTGTAACACAGGGGGAAGACTTTCTTATATACTGTAGTCAGGGTGTGGGAGACGAGGACATTGTCGGTATTCAATACCACCGATATACAACGCCGACACAGCAACATGATGCAACCTTGATACATAGAATCATCACAACCAACTTTTAATTCCTGGTCCAACCCCTTTAGCAGGTGGGTTTACTGGCAGGATTTATGGGACTTGCACAAACTTTTTTGTTAGGGGGAGAACAAAGTGGGTTGGATTTGTGGGACCTGCCCATATCGGCCAACAGGCCCACTACAGTGTTCCTCTTTTTATGTTCTTATGTGAGGTTTACTGCAGCAGGTAATGTTTGTTGTATCATGTTTGGTTAGCTATATCAGGTAAAGTCTCAAAAAAGATGGTGAGGTCGTGCTGGAAGTCTTATGTAGTTGGTGGGGTCGTGTTGGAAGTCTTACGTTGATGGTGAGGTCGTGCTGGAAGTCTTCGTGCTGGTGGGTCGTGCGGGAAAGTCTTCGTGGCTGGTGGTCGTGCTGGAAGTCTTACGTTGATGGTGAGGTCTGCTAGAAGTCTTACGTAGCGGGGTGAGGTCGTGCTGGAAGTCTTACGTTGATGGTGAGGTCGTGCTAAGTTTTTGGTAGCTGGTGAGGTCTTGCTGGAAGTCTTACGTTGATGGTGAGGTCGTGCTAGAATTTTCCTTTAGCTGGTGGGTCGTGCGGGAAGTCTTCCCGTTGATGGTGAGGTCGTGCTAGAAGTCTTACGTAGCTGGTGAGGTCGTGCTGGAAGTCTTACGTTGATGGTGAGGTCGTGCTAGAAGTCTTACGTGGCTGGTGAGGTCGTGCTGGAAGTCTTACGTTGATGGTGGGGTTTTTAAAGTCTTTTTTTAAACCCTTTTGGGGTCGTGCTGGAAGTCTTACGCAGCTGGTGAGGTCGTGCGGGAAAGGTTTTCGTAGCTGGGTGGGGTCGTGTTGGAAGTTTTTACTTAGGGGTAAAGGCAAGAAAACTTATTACGGGAAATAAATGGTATAAAATACCGACACAAGGGAAAAAAAATAAACACATAAGCGGTATAATGTGATCCTTTATTGACAACGTTTCGCCCCCGCTTTGCTTTATCAGTCACAGACAGATCTCCTGGAAAATGAGCAACATAGAGATATAAAAAGGGTCAGTAAAGGTTGGAGAATGCTGGGTCAGATGGAAAAAGCTGCATGTGAATTTTAAAAAAGTAGTGTGAAAACATAGTGTGACTTAAAGGACCTGCAGTATACCATTCTTGAGTTCTAGGTGGGATAGCGTTGAAGAAGTTTCTTGGCAATAGGTTCAGCTATGTTGTAGAAGCCGTTGTTCTGGTTAAAGTTGTTGGACATACAGATGAAGAATCCTAGAATCATCACTCATCTGTTTTCCCCAACAACAAAACAACCACCTGGCTGAGCAATGGCCTCCCTAACCGGGTTACAGGGGTCCAAATCACTATTTTTCCCCTGCCAAGATTCACTCAGCTTTTTCTCCCTGATTAAAATTTTCCCCTTTTGTCTTTTCGGTGTTTTTTCTGTTTTTCGATAAAACCACCCTGGGCAAAACGTTTTCAATAAAAAATAAAATTTTTATTTTCCAAAAATTATTACTAAGCGAAATTCTTGACAGTTCTCCCAACTCACAATACATTAAAAGCAGTGTGAGTTACTTTGTGCAAAAATTTTAAAAACAAATGGGAAATCCTAGGTAGTAGGTTGGTAGACAGCAAACCCAGGGGGGTACTACCGTCCTGCCAAGTGAGTGTAAAACGAAGGCTGTAATTGTTTTACATGATGGTAGGATTGTTTAGTCTTTTCTGTCTCCCCTAAACATGCAAGATTTCCCGGTACGTCTTGCTACTTCTACTTACATTTGGTCACCAACATTCATGTACAAGCATATATATACACACCCTATGGGCTTTCTTCTATTTTCTTATAGTTCTTGTTCTTATTTCCTCTTATCTCCATGGGGAAATGAAACAGAATTCTTCCTCCGTAAGTCATGCGTGTCGTAAGGGCGACTAAAATGCCGGGTGCAAGGGGGTAAATAACCCCTTCTCCTGTTTTATTACTAAATGTAAAAGGGGAAACTTTCGTTTTTTCCTTTTTGGGGCCCCCACCTCGGTTTTGGGAAAAGGCCGACGTTTTGAAAGAAAAGTACCATCAGCATCACGTCCTGCACTAGCATCACAACCAGCACCTACTGTCATACTACCCGCACCCCTAGGATCACCAACAACAGCAACATCCATCCCCCCACCACCACACCCCTGCATCATCATTACAGCATCTCCTTTGACACAACTAGCAGCACCACTAGCAATACCACTAACATCACTAAAAATTATCAGCACCAATAGCATCAACACCAGTAGCACAGGTAAACACCATCACCACTAGCATTACCATTAGCAGGACCACTAGCATCACCAGCCCGGGGTCATCATTAGCATAGACCATCAGTTCCATAGGGTCAATAGAAAGTCTTTGCATCCCCCTAGCAGAACCACTGATATCACCAACAGCACCACAGCATTAACCCCCCTAGCATCACATCACCACCACCATACATCCTCCCCCACTAGCCCATGGATTGCACAACAGGGCAAAATGGCTTTAGGCAGGCCCCCTGCCTCTCCATCGGGCCATAGTTTGGGCCTGGATGCACTGGGAAAAAAACAGAATGTAGATGTAGTATACACAGATTTTTCAAAAAACTTTCGACAAAAGCGATCATGGTGTAAAGCGCATAAAATGCGTTCTGAAGGGAAACTGGCAAGTGGGCAGATGGATCTTTAACTTTCCCAAACCCAATGAACACGAATAGTGGTGAGCAGAGTTAAAAAGCGCCATAGTGAAAAACTCTGTCCCAAAGGTACAGACCCGACCCCATCCTGTTCCTCATCCTCATATCAGACATAGACAGATGTACACCATGGTACCGTGTCATCCTTTGCAGACGATACTAAGTCTGCATGAGACTATCATCCATTGAGGACACTTTTAAATTTCCCCGAAGATATAAATCGTTTTCCAATGGGCAACGAAGAACAATAGGGTTTCAATGAAGACAAACCCAACAACTCCGTTGGGGGAAACTTTGGGAAATAATAGCTAGAACTGAGTATACAAAACTCTAATCACACAATGAGCGGAAAAGTAATGTGAAGGACTTGGGAGTGGTAATGTCTGAGGATCTCACCTTCAAGGATCACAACAGTGCCAATATCACATCTGGGGGAAAATGATAGGGAGGATAATGAGAACGTTCAAAACAAGACATCCCAAAGCCATTGATGAATTTTTTTTCACTTTTTCCCCTCTAGGCTGGAATATTTTCTTTAAAATCTCCATTCAAGGCAGGTGAAACCCAGACCTAGATAATATACAAAGGCCCTTTTACGGCACATATAAGTTCTGTCAAACAGTAACTATTGGGAACGCTTAAAGCATTGTTTTCTCAATGGAGAGCAGGCGAGAGATACATCAATCACACCTGGAGAATCCAGGGGGACTGGTCCCAACTTCAAACAGAAATCACTCCCAACGAAAGCAAAAGCGGGGCGGGTTTTAAAATACACCCCAATGAAAAGTGGGGCCCATTAATACATAAGAAAAACAAATGGGACCCATGACTGTTAAAAGCCCCCCTCCAGCCAAAAGGGGGAATTCCCAAACAGACCCCTTTGTCTTCAAGGGAGCTAATAGATATAAAGTTCGCCGGATCAGGGTTTGGCCAAAGTTGGGCTCCCGGGGCCCAAACAGTAACAGCCTGTTGTTCAGGCCCGATCCCCGGGGCCTGGTAAGGGACCGGGGGGGGGGGTTGATCCCAAAATACCCCCCAAACCCAGGTGTATCCCAAAGCATCACCATAGCATCATCTCCGACAGACCACTACATCATTTTTAACTTACAACTAGCATCAACACTAGCATCACCACTATCAGCACCCCCCAAGAAAAAACTAGCAGCACAGCTAGCATAAAAACTGGCACAACCACTAGCAACAAAACTAGCATCAACACTATCATCACAACTAGCATCACCACTAGCAGGACCACTAGCTTCACCACAAGCATCACCGTCAGCACCATCTAGCATTACCATACAGGCCCCCTAGCATTCCATCAGCACCACCACTAGCACCCGGGGAAGATAAACAAAAAGGTATAATGACCCCTTTTTGAAACGTTTTGCCCCCGCAGTGACAAGTCCCAAAAAATCTACCTGAATAAAAAATACATGGTATTTATGATTTATAGGTGGAGAATGTTGCATGTGATAAATACTCATATATCTTTATCCCGGTAGATCTGTTTTTGATTGATAAAGCCCAATGGTGGGGTGTCAAAAGGTAATATACTCTTTGTGTTTTTACAAACACGACTATGGACCACTAGCATCAGCAGGGAAAACAGCCTACCATCAAATCATATACGTCACCAACAACAGCACAATAGCATTACTGGCCACCATCATCAGCAGCCTGGATCACCAGCAGCAGGACCACTTTTCATCACTAACAGCACAACTAGTATCTCCCCGCATCCCAATAGTATCACCACCATCAGGACCAATAGCATCACCAACAGCATCACCACTGGGGTCACTAACATCCCAAATAGCAAAAAACAACAACAAAAGTATCACCCCGCGCATCAAAATCACCACTACGCACAGTATCTTGAACATCACAGGCACCAATAGCATCAACACCAGTAGCATCACTAGCATCACCACAAAGGGCACCACAGCGTCCCGCGGCTCCCCTAAATCACCACTACGCACCATAGCATCACCACAGCTCCACTGAAATCCTTAGAGCACTCCACCTAACTAGCAGGGCTATAGTGCAAAACAGAATCAGTGTCAAACAGCACTGCTAGTCACAGCACAGCAGCACCCCAGCAGCTGCCCAGCAGCAAAACTGAATCCCCCCTGCTCCATCAGGAGTACTACGGGACCATCATACAATACTAGAAGCACCTGGTGCATCATTGGGGGACCATCACCACCAACCCAGTAGGAACACTACCACATCACTAACAGCATAGTCTTTTTTTTTATATCAACAAACTTTTTTAATTATTTCTAATACTTTTTAATTTATTTATAATTTACCACCTCATTGCCTTTATCTTAGTCTATAATACTTTTTTTAACTTGTTGCAAATATTCCATTTTTTTTAATATCTGTTTTTTACCATCCACAATCATATTACTTACAACCCCAAATTTAATGCAATTTTTTTTTTTATTTTTTATTATATTTTTTTTATAAACCTGTGTTATACCTATATATACGTGTTTGGAACTATTCCTTAGTGCAATTATAAGGGACAGTCTGGTGCTATTTTTTTTTTGTAATTCTATCTTATTAGTTTATATCTAGTTATACTTTAATTCATTCTAGCTTTTAAAACATAGTCAATACCAATTCCATTATGTTTATTTGTTACTATACTCTATTTGACCAATGTGCATTAGCTATATACTTGTCCAAACATCCCCTTACTACAGATAAAGCCAATAAAACAAAAGGCATAAAATTATCACGTAATCCAACGCTAGGCCCCCCCTCCACTCTTCAAAGACCAAAACTTCTCACTGTTCAGAACATCCATACTTACTTCTGCAATCTACATTTATAAACCAAAAATTTCCAACATTAACCCTGAACTAAAACATTTTATTGACAGTTGTGCGGCCCCATAGACAAAATACCAGACACAAACATCTCTTTACATTCCCCGTGTCCCTAAACATACAAAAATTAATTTAATAAAAGGGCCTAAAATCTGGAACCCCCCTGCCTGAAAACTCTAGAACTGCAGACACAACCTCCTTTTCAAAAGCACCTTTAAAAAAAACATCTTATCTAAACCGCACCTAACCAGTAGCTAACCACATGAAAACTACTTTATCTTGAAATACCCACAACAAAATACATATTGATATCTTGATTCCCCTTAATTTACATGACTGTAAACTAAATTTTAATACAACTATTGCTTCATAATTTTAAACTAGTCATAAGTTTTTCCTAAAGTTTGTGGATCCTGCCCCCACTACATCATTCCCGGGATGGACTAAAAAACTTTCCGAACACCCCTGTGATTCATCTGAGCCTTAAACCCCAATTGTGACCCCTTGTTTCTGTGCCCCATCTTTGGAACACCCTTCCCCCCTGCAATTTCTCGTATTTATCTTTCCCCCCTATCCCCCCTGTCCTCCAGTGTCGTCAGGTCGATTTTAATTCCACCCCGGGCTTTTTGCAAACCCTTTTGCATTTTCCCCTATTTTCCTTTAGGGTTGGGCCCAGGGTGGTTCCAAAACTGGTGCTTCATACTCCAAAATGACATACAGGGGGAAGGGCCTGAAGACCCCTTTTGAGATGTCGGAATGCTATTCTTGGTTTGCTAGGCGCCCATATGCTGCATCAATTTTTTGGGTTTGTGGCCTCAGGAGTGCCTGTTTTACCCCCCAGACCCTTTTTCCCTAGCCTGTACCCGTCTGCGGTCTTCTTTCCCCTTTCCCTCAATCTTTGTTTTTGCATTGGTGGGTTGAACGCCAGGACCCGTTTCTGGCCCGGCTTTCCCAAACAGACCCTTTTTTAGTTCTGCCTGGTCCTCCCTTATTAATTTTCCTCAATTTTACATCATCTGAAAAGGGAACACTTCTGAGTCTTTTCCCTTCCGTCATGTGTTCAAAATCCAAAAACCCGGCCCTAGGACTGCCCCCGGGAACCCCACTCGACACCTCGCCCGTACCATGACCGTAGTTTGACGGTTCCCCTGATCCATTCCAGCATTCCTTTAAAGGCCCTTTCCCCCGCGTATGCACTAATTTTTGTGTGGAACTGTGTCAAAAGCCCTAACAGTCCAAGAAAAAGGGCGTTTTTTTTTGTGTGTGTGTGTGTGTGGCTGTGGGGTGTGGATCACCTATTTGTGGTTGCAGGGTCGAAAAATTAGCTCCCCGGCCCCGACTCTTCACTGATCCTACAGGTTTTCTCCCTGCCCGTAGGCATCATCCCCGCCTTTCCACTACCCACTTGCCCGACTATTCCACTTCCTGACAACTCTGTGACTGAAAAATACTTCCTAACATGTCGTGTGGATATTGGGAGAACAAATATGGTTAAATAAACTCAGTGGTGGTGTAGTAGGTATATTGGGGAGAGAGGTAATCGTCGGGTCACCTTAGGTCTGCGTAGGGAAAGAGGGGGGCCGTTGGGCCCACAGGGCGGCCTATCGTCACCCGAGCCCGCTATATAAAGCTAAGTAAATTTTAAACCCTAAAAGTGTATCTATTATACATAAAAACACCCCTTTGACTATCAGGTCTTCAACTTAAAGACCCTTGTTGTGTTCCCTCTGGAACACCCTATCTCTCCCACCTTAAACCTCGCAGTATTTTGTATGTGGTTTGTCTTCCCAACCCTCCTGTCCTAATGTTGGCATTTTTTCCTTAAACTTTCTTCGTGGGAATTTTCCCCTTGAGAAAAAACCCTTTTTAAAAAACCCCACTTTCTCAATTTTTTGACGTGCTTGACCAGGAGGGGTTCCAAACTGGTGCGCAACCCCAGATGGGCCTGACAAAAACGGTGTACAGTGTTTTGAACGATTCCACTGAGGTATGGGAAACGTTTTCTCGGGTTCCCAGGCGCCCTGCGCAGCAGTTATCTGGTTGATGTTGTTCCGAAGTGCTCGGTTTATATCCCCCGATCTTTCTCCCTTTAGTGAGGTTTTCAGTCTTTCCCCTACTTTATCAGTCTGCGGTCTTTTGCCCCCTTCCCCCATCTTAATGACTTTGCATTTGTCTGGGTTAAATTGAAACAAGTTGGTGGGCCCTGTGCCATTCCAGGGCCTTTTTAGCCCTACCTGATCTTTCTGATTTGATTCTTCTAAACTTCACGAAAACGGGACCCCGGTCTATCCCTACCGTCAGTCATTCCAAAACCAAAAAACAGCACTGGTCCTAGGACTGACCCCTGTGGAACCCGCCGTCACAGGCGCCCATTGTGATATATCTCGCCCTGACTCGTTTTCCTCCCGTGGTATTCTCTGATCCATTGCAGTGCTCTTTCTTTTTCCGATTCCCCGCTTTACACTAATCTCCCGTGGGGGGAAATGTGTGAAGGCCTTTTTATCCCAAAAAAATGCAGTCAACCCCCCTTTCTCTTGTCTTGCTTTGTTTCCTTGTCGTAAAAATCCCGGGTTCGTGACACAGGTTTTGCCTTCCCCGAATCCATGCTGGTTGTCGAAATCATCCCCTCATCTAAAATCTTTCCATTACTTTGCATCCATAGTTTCGGGCCCCCTACCTAACATGGTAGTTGGGGAGTTTACTGCCGGGCCCGGGAGTCACTGGGTACGTCATCAAACAAAATGTTGGACTGCTGAGCCGGCTGGACCGCAGTGCCCCCGATCTCCATGGGGGTGTTTCCAGACTCTCCCCCTATACACCCACTAGAGTGCAACCCGACTCTCCTGAGGAACCAGCCCCCCTGGGATGTTCCCTCAAATCTCTCCCCCTAGGAAACCCGACCTCCCATGGAGGTGTTCATCAGAGTCTCCCATGGAGAGGTAACAAACCCAG
>WNWK01060006.1:0-10045 GCA_009830355.1 Cherax destructor
TTGTTCAGCATGCCTAGCGGTAAGAAATATCTGACTCCCAGGCAATCTGGGACTCTTCTTTCCCAGTGATAGGTCTAACACAGATGGAAGTGTCTCTGAAGATGAATTTCATGGTTTTGAGGAGTTTGTGACCGAAAGCAATGGCCAGGATACCAGAAGAAAGGAAAGAAGAAAGAAAGAAAGTAAGGAAGGAAGGAAGAGATGAGGAGGAAGGAAGGAAGGAAGGAAGAGATGAGAGGAAGGAAGGAAGGAAGGAAGAGATGAGGAAGGAAGGAAGAAGGAAGAGATGAGAGGAAGGAAGGAAGAAGGAAGAGATGAGAGGAAGGAAGGAAGGAAGGAAGAGATGAGAGGAAGGAAGGAAGAGATGAGAGGAAGGAAAGAAGAGATGAGAGGAAGGAAGGAAAGAAGAAGGAAGGAAGGAAAGAAGAAAGGAAGAAAGAAGGAAAGGAAGGAAGGAAAGAAGAAAGGAAGAAAGAAAGAAAGGAAGGAGAGATGAGAGGAAGGAAGGAACAAAAGAAGTAAGAAAGGAAGGAAGAAAAAAGGAAGGAAGGAAGGCAGGAAGGAAGATGAGAGGAAGGAAGAAAGGAAATAAGTAAGAAAGGAAGGAAGGAAGAAAGGAAGCTAGGAAGGAGGTTGTGGGGAAGAAGACATGGGTCCCCTTTTGTGTTGACAGGTTGACAGCAGTGAGGGTGGTGAGTAATGGTATAATATGTCATTTTGACAGCTACCTTACCCTGACTCAGCAAATTTAGATGTCCACACACACACACACACACACACACACACACAGGAATGATGGTTCTATTGAATTACATGGGGAGTTTGCGATATGTTTTATGTTTTGTTTTTAGTGAATTTTTTTCCCCAAAATTTAAAGAAAAAAACATATTTTAACATTTTGTATAATGCAATCTATTGACAGTAAGCTCAAAACTCTCTGTAATTCGAAAACCTAACTCTTCGTCTTTCATCTGATTTCAACTAGAACATTGTATGTCTTACCAATTTTGTAGGAGAGGGGTGCCTTAAGCCCTATCAAATAGGGCACTAATTTTTTATATACAGTGGACCCCGAAATCGGCCTTAATATGTTCCAGGAGCTAGGCCTAAAATCGAACTGGCCGATTTCTGAACCCTTATTTCCCATAAGAAATAATGTAAATACAATTAATCTCTTCCACCCAAAAATATTCACCAAAAATAATTTTTTTTAAAGAATAAATACTATAGTTTTACATACAGAAAACAATGAGAAATAAATATAAAGCACTAATAAGGTAAAAGTGTAAAGTGTACAGTACGGTTATTATTAAAAGAATTAGAGGTAAGACAGAGAGTAGGATTGCAGATGAGCAAGGAGGCTTTAGAGTGGGTAGGGGATGTGTAGATCAAGTGGTTACATTTAGGCATATATGTGAACAGTATTTAGGTAAAGGTAGGGAAGTTTTCATTGCATTTATGGATTTAGAAAAGGCATATGATAGAGTGGATAGGGGAGCAATGTGGCAAATGTTGCAAGTGTATGGAATAGGTAGTAAGTTACTGAATGCTGTAGAGAGTTTTTATGAGGATAGTGAGGCTCAGGTTAGGGTGTGTAGGAGAGAGGGAGATTACTTCCCGGTAAAAGTAGGTCTTAGGCAGGGATGTGTAATGTCACCATGGTTGTTTAATATATTTATAGATGGGTTGTAAAACAAGTAAATACTAGGGTGTTGGGGAGAGGGTTGGGATTAAATTATGGGGAATTAAATGCAAAATGGGAGTTGACACAGTTACTTTTTGCTGATGATACTGTGCTTATGGGAGATTCTAAAGAAAAGTTGCAAAGGTTTGTGGACGAGTTTGGAAGGGTGTGTAAAGGTAGAAAGTTAAAAGTGAACATAGATAAGAGTAAGGTGATGAGGGTATCAAATGATTTAAATAAAGAAAAATTGGATATCACATTGGAGAAAGGGATTATGGAAGAAGTAAATGTTTTCAGATATTTGGGAGTTGACTTGTCAGCAGAGGGGTTTATGAAGGATGAGGTTAACCATAGAATTGATGAAGGAAAAAAGGTGAGTGGTGTGTTGAGGTATCTGTGGAGACAAAAAACGTTATCCATGGAGGCAAAGAAGGGAATGTACTAAAGTATAGTGGTACCAACACTCTTATATGGGTGTGAAGCATGGGTTGCAAATGCTGCAGCGAGCAGCGAAGAGGCAGCTGGAGGCAGTGGAGATGTCCTGTCTAAGGGAAATGTGTGGTGTAAATATTATGCAGAAAATTCGGAGTGTGGAAATTAGTAGGAGGTGTGGAGTTACTAAAAGTATTAGTCAGAGGGCTGAAGAGGGGTTGTTGAGGTGGTTTGGTCATTTAGAGAGAATGGATCAAAGTAGAATGACTTGGAGAGCGTTTGAATCTGTAGGGAAAGGAAGACGGGGTAGGGGTCATCCTCGAAAAGGTTGGAGGGAGGGAGTAAAGGAGGTTTTGTGGGCGAGGGGCTTGGACTTCCAGCAAGTATGTGTGAGTGTGTTAGATAGGAGTGAATGGAGACGAATAGTTTTTGGGACCTGACGAGCTGTTGGAGTGTGAGCAGGGTAATATTTTGTGAAGGGATTCAGGAAACCAGTTAATTGATTTAGTTGGACTTGAGATCTGGAAATGGGAAGTACAGTGCCTTCACTTTAAAGGAGGGGTCTGGGATAGTGACAGTTGGGAGTGACTTATTCTCAGCTGTCGTATCTGAGCGCCTCTGCAAAGACAGTGATTATGTATGAGTGAGGTGAAAGTGTTGAATGATGATGAAAGTATTTTCTTTTTTGGGATTTTCTTTCTTTTTGGGTCACCCTGCCTCGGTGGGAGACGGCCGACTTGTTGAAAAAATAATAATAATGTAGGTATGTAGTCTGCCTGGGCTACATACCTACACCTACCTACATGTGGGCCCAGAGCCATATTATTACCATCGACATACCATCTTCACTGAGTTCAATCGTTTATATCTACTACCTTTAGATGCCATCATAAAGGGAGAAGTAATGAATAATTCATGCCGAGACTTGTACACAAAAGCGTTATGTATTAAGGGGAGTGATGTAATGTTTTCCCTCCGCCCATCAACCACATAGCACATAAACAGCATGTTATGCTTTGTAACATGTTTCTTATATAATTTTGAAGAAAATATCATAGATGGATTAATGAAAATGTCTATATTAACGTAAAATAAGACATTTAATGTGCCCAAGAGTGATTATTATTAGTATTACGTAATGTTTTCCCTCCGCCCGGCAACACCTCCATAGGATATAAACAGCATGTTTATGTGCTATGTAACGTTTCTTAAATAATTTTGAAGAAAATATCATCGATGGATTAATGAAAATGTCTATCTTGACTTAAAATAGGACATTTAATGTGCCCAAGAGTGATTATTACACAATAGAGAGATGTGCTCACGGACAATGTAAACAAACCGGGTGGCTTGTGACGTATTTGAAAGACCTCTCACCGTAAGGCGAAATGCTGAAAAGCGGAGCCCTACTGTATTGTCTTAACCCTTTCACTGTCGAGACCCCTGCTCACAAACTTGCTCTCGGTGTTGAAGAATTTAAAAAGAAAAAAATATTTTTTTTCTTATGAAATGATAGAGAATCTTTTACTGGTGGTAATGACACCAAAAGTACAAAATTTGATGGAAAACTTATGGAATTACACTCTTGCGAAGTTAGCGGTATTGGTGATGTTTACGCATCGGAGATTTCGCCCACTTTGAGCCCTATTTTCCGCCAATTCCATTGTCCCAGTCGACCAAACTCGTAGCTATTTCACTAGAACTCAGTTTGTTCTATTGATTGAGTACAATAAACCGCCCATTTACCGATTTCAACTACCCAGTAAAGTGATCAGAAATTGTTAATTTGGCCAATTTCATGCACAATTCAAGTAATCCAATTTCAAAATAGGGTGCAGAATTAACAATACAGTGGAACCTCGACTTACAGGTGCACCAACATATGAGTTTTTCGAGATACGAGCCATCGCTCAGTCGATTTTTTGCTTTGTGTTACGAGCCAAAATCCGAGTTACGAGCAAGCTTTCCCCTCAAGGGAGGCTCCTTGATGCTGGTGAGGGGCTCTTGATCTAGGGAATTGGTTCTGTGCTCCAGTTTCCTAAATTAAGCCTGAATACCTTCCATCCTTTCCCCTCCTCAGGCACTGTATAATCCTACGGGTTTAGCGCTTTCCCATTATAATAATAATAATAATAATACTTTATTGAGGCATGGTACAGTGTTACATGGTATACATGGTTATACATAGTTATTACATAGTTATTATATATAGTTATTAATGAGATGTACATGCCAAAAGCCCCTAATATGCTGTGCATTGCGGGCATTCTTAGGACTACTTAATTCAAGACTACATGGTAGAAAGTTATGGTTGATAATTTATAAAATAAGTATAATTGCGTATCTAAGTTATAAAGTTTGAATATAAGTTGAACATATCAATTAATTGTAGCAATGCAACTAATTGAGTGAGATAACAATTTAAAACAATTAATTGCAGTTACAGTTTACGTGGTCATTATAATGTAAATGTTGTGGAAATAGTTAGCTTAGTATGTATTATTCATAACAGGTTTTACATTCAATTGATTAGTCAGGTTTTTACATTAAGTGATTATTCTACTTTGTTGGAAATGTTTGATATTGAGCATTTAGCTTTGGGTGAGAAGGTGGTTTTTTAGCATCGTTTTGAATTGGAGTACAGGCAGGGTTTCTTTGGCAATAACAGGTAATGAATTACAAATTTTCGTGCCTTTTATATGCATTGAGTTTTTACATAGTGTTAGATGGACACGGGGAACATCGAGGAGTGATCTGTGTCTAGTGTTATGGTCATGTGTCCTGTTAAAATTGGTAAGGAGAAGTTTGAGTGGTGGGTTAATATTTGCATAGAGTGTTATATGTATGTAATAGGCACAGTAAAAAGTATGGATGTCTTGTATGGTGATTAAGTTTAGGTTTTTGAATATTGGTGGAGTATGTTGTCTGGAGTGTGAATTTGTTATCATTCTAACTGCTGCCTTTTGTTGTGTTATTAGTGGTTTGAGATGAGTTATTGATGTAGAGCCCCATGCGCAGATTCCATAGGTGAGGTAGGGGTAAATGAGTGAGTGATATAGGGTAAGTAGAGCTGGTTGTGGAACATAGTACCGTATCTTGGATAGTATTCCCACGGTCTTTGAGACTTTCTTGGAAATTTGTTGTATATGTGTTTGAAATTTGAGGCCACTGTCAAGATGGATTCCTAAGAATTTTCCCTCTGTGAGTTTTGTGATAGGGGACCTGTGTGTCTGGGCTTGGGTGCGAGATAGCGTATGTAGTGTCATGTGCAAAAAGTATGGGTTTGAGTAATTGAGATGCATTTGGTAGGTCGTTAATGTAAATGAGGAAGAGTAGTGGGCCAAGAACACTTCCCTGTGGGACACCTACGGTAATAGTTTGCGCGGTGGAGCTAGCTCCATTTGTGTACACATATTGGTTTCTGTTGCTAAGGTATGATTTTAGGTAGTTTAGGGAGTGTCCTCTTATACCATAGTGTGATAATTTTAGGTGTAACAGATCATGGTCAACTGTATCAAAAGCTTTACGTAAATCAATGAAGATTCCCACTGGGATTTCTTTTTTCTCAAGGGCGGTGTAAATTATTTCTAACATGTGTATAATGGCATCATTTGTATTTTTATTAGGCCTGAATCCAAATTGACAGTGGTTGAGTACGTTGTTGGAGGTGAGGTAGGAATATATTTGTCTATGAATTAATTTTTCAAAGATTTTGGAGAGAAGGGGTAAGTTAGATATCGGCCTGTAGTTATTCAGGTCTGTTTGATCTCCTCCTTTATGTATTGGGGTGACCTCGCTATTTTGAGTATTGATGGGAAGGTAGAGGATTCAATGGATTTGTTAAAGAGTGTTGCAATAATTGGTGAGAGAACTTGAGAGGCTTTTGTATATAAAAGGTGGTAAGTTATTTAGGTCACCTGCTTTGTTTTTAATGTGTTTTATTATAAGTGAAACTTCTATTGGGTTGGTTGGGGCTAGGAATAGTGTGTTCGGATAGGTGCCAGTGAGATAGTCGTTAGGTGGAGTATTTGAACTTGGGATTTTGCTTGCCAGCTTTTTACCTATGGTGGAGAAGAAATCATTGAGTTTGTTTGCTGTTTCAATAGGTGGGAGTAGGGTTCATCTGGTTTTGTTAGCTTGATTGTTCTGTTTGTGGATATCTTTTTAGTTCCTAGAATTTCAGATAGGGTTTTCCATGTCTTTTATATCACCACTTAAGTTATGTAATCTGTTCTCATAGTACAATTTTTTGACCTTCTTATCAGACTCGTTAGGTTTGATGAGTAGCATTTTGTTTGTTCTCTTGTTATTTGCCCCATTCTGTACTGTTTTCATATAGGTGCTTTATATTAATGGATTTGAGTATGCTGGGGTTAGCCAGGGACTATTTAATCTTTTAGTTGTGATTTGTTTAGTTTTTTAGGGCAATGCTTATTGTAGAGGTATTGGGTCTTTTTAAGAAAATTATTAATACATAAGTCAGTATCTGGGAAGTTGTCTATTTCTGTTTGCCAGTCAGTGTTTGTCATAGCTGTTAAATAGTTATTTATAGCTGTCTCATTATGTAGTCTGAAGGTAACCTTAGTAGTCTAGTGGTAATTTTCCGAGATTTGTTATGAGAAAGGTTGGGTAGTGGTCTGTGGTATTGTCTGTGATTATGCCTGATTTTAATGGGGATATGGTGTTAGTCCAGATATGGTCTAATAGAGAGGCACTGGTCTCAGATATTCTTGTAGGTTTTGTTATTGTCGGGAGCAGCAAGCAGTTGCTCATAGTGTTTGTGAATTCAGTTACTTGTGGGTCCTGATCTTGTAGGAGGTTTATATTGAAGTCTCCTGTGAGGATTAAGTGGTCTTTGTTCATGTGTGCATCAGTAATCATACTTCCTAATTTTTCACTAAATTGCTGAATGTTTGACTGTGGTAATCTATAGATGTTTATAACTGTGATAGGTTTTTGTAGGTATTTGGATTTAAATTTAGCTATTATATATTCTCCATATTCATCTCTTGTGCATGTATTGTTAATACATTCAAGCTGGTCTGAGTAGAACATAGCTGTGCCACCTCCTTGTTGGTCTGGCCTACAATTGTGTATGGCTGTGTAACCAGGAATGGCATAGATATCTGTAGTATGAGGCTTTAACCAGGTTTCAGTGAGAGCAATGATGGACATACTGGCCTGTAGTGAGTTTAATAATGCAGTGAGGTCATCAAAATGTTTGCTTAAAGATCTGACATTGTAGTTAAAGATAGTTATGTTATTGTTGGATTTGAGTAGTGTTTTAGCCTGTTCTGCTGTGTAGTAATGACAGTTGTTGTTAGGTTCATGTAAGTCATTTAATAGAAGGTTGGTATCAGGATCAATGTTTGGAATCATAAGATTTAGTGTGATTCTATAATTAAACTTAAAAATAGAACAAAGCAAGTAGACCTAAGAATAGGACAATGCAAAAGGATTTCTTGGCACGTGAGGTAGTAAGTTGGATATGTTTACAAAAATGAAAAAATGAGCTAAGGTAGTCAATTTACAGCTAATAAGAATCTAAAACTATAGCACCTGAGTTAGCACCTGAGTTAGTTAATTAATTAAACAAAAGTTTATATATGAGTGTGATTCTAAAGAGACTTAAGAACAATGAATAATGCTAAACTTAAAGATATGATATCTGATCAATTGATTTTACTAGCTATTGGATTAACGCACTTTTGAACAGAAGTCACAGAGGTTTAGGATATATCTTTACAGTGTAATTGATTTATTATGTAACTAGCTAATAGAACTGGTAGGAAAATTACTATGATTAGTAGTAAGTTATAATGGAACAAATATTAAGATTCAGTATTGCACTAGTTGTGATTATAGAATTTATTAAAGGCAATATAATGAAAATCAAAGTTAACTATTAAAGGAGAAATAAGTGCTAAAGTGTATAAAAGTGTACAAAAGTCAAATTTATTAATATTAAAAATATTAAAAGATAAGTACAATTTTTAGCAAATAAGGTGATTAATAGTAATTATAAATTCTAAGCAAGTAAGCTGATAAAAATATATAGGAATGTGGGTTGAAAAATGGGCACAAGTAAAAATTGTATGTATTTAAAAATAAAAGTAAAACTATTTGTCAAAAATATTCATCAAAGGATAGACAAATACTTAAATGAGGTAGATGGGCAAAACATACACTACACTATACGTAGGGGTTTGGTTTTGGACATTGTGTTTATACAGTCTCTGTAATATTTGCATCCCTAAGGAATCTTGATAGTTCATTCTCATTTGTGATAGTATACAACTGACCTACACTTGTTTTCTTCACTAGAATTTTTCCATCCCAGGTGAAACATTGGTGGATTTTATCATTATTCTCTCGCTTAAGTTTTTTGATTCTATACCAGAGGTTCTGACGTTTTTTGGTCAGACACTCATTAATGAATACTTGTTTCCTGGCTATAATAGATGATCTAATTAGATCTGTTTTCCTGTCATGTGTGGTGAATCTAATCATAACACTTTTTCTACCATGGGAACCTAGTAATCGTGCTTCTTTTATATCTGTCACTGGTACATTTACGTTTATTTGATCTTTGATGATCTGTAAAGTAATGTCTTTACTGTTTGCTTGGGTCATATCACTGGGAAAGAATGGAGTGTTCACTATTACTGCGTCTGATAACTTATCTTGCTCGGTTTTGTCCTCTTGTAGTGCAAGGTAGTCATTAAACTGGTTATCCATGTTGTTCTTCCACTCCTTTACTGCTTCCTCAACCTTTGCATTTATAGATGTTATCTGTTCAGTGTGGCTATCAATGACAGTTTGGAGGGTTTTGCCAAAATCAGTCATTCTAGTTGTTGTTATCTTTTGTTCAAGGCTGAGGATTTTGTTTTCAAGTTGTGTCATCCTGGTATCTTGTAGTTGAAGTGCTTTACGTTGGTCCATATTTTCATTGATTAATTTGATGATGTATGACTTTAGTGTATCTGGATCATTCGTCATACCTGATAGATTAACTGGGGTGAAGCCAGTGAAGGGGAGCTTGTGGGGAGGCAGCCATGTTTGTTGTTGATGCGTCGCCCTGGGTGGTGGTGAGGGTGGAGGATGTACCGGCGTCCTGGGTGGTGGTGAGGGGGTGGAGGGTGTACCGGCGTCCTGGGTAGACAAGTTGATTAGTAGATTTGTTGGTGTTTTCTGTTGATTTTGGATTTGGTTCTTCTGATGTTACGTCTCATTTGAAAACAGTAGTCGGGGGAAATGGTCGGCAAGATGAAGCTTAGGCTGGTAAGCTGTGGCTGTAAACTGTAGGCTGGGAAGCTGGGGGCTGGAGGCTGGTAGGGTGGTAAAGTTTTATGGTAAGCTGTGGGCTGGTAAGCTGTGGCTGGTAAGCTGAGGCTGGTAAGTTGTAGGCTGAAGCTGTAGGCTGTTGCTGTAGGCTGGTAAGTTGTAGGCTGGTAGCTGTAGGCTGGTAAGCATTTGTTTGGCAGCGGGGTGATGCTTTGGGTTTGTGGGCAGTCTTCCTTTAATCGTCAGTTTATTTGTTTTGTAGGTCTCACTGCTGGTATTCTTGGGTCATTCTGGATGCTACGTAGGTTAGTGCAGTTTTGCTTGCAGGTAGGTCATCATAGGAGCATTGATGAACTCTGGGTGATGAAAAATGGAGCTCAGAAAGCAAAACCGCGACTTCAGACGCTGCCACTAGTTAGCTACAACAATATCATCCTGAGCAGTGCACGTGTTTCTTGGGGTGGAAGCATTTCTCTTTGCGTTTCTCTTACGTTTGTGCAGTTATTTTGGGCCCAAAATTTTTTTTTCTAACCATGGGTCCTAAGAAAGTAAGTATAAAGGACAGTGCTGAGAAGAAAAAGAGGGATGATGTCCATGGAATTAAAGCATGAAATCATAGATAAACACTAGGGGGGTGGGGGGGGG
>WNWK01060007.1:0-10045 GCA_009830355.1 Cherax destructor
CCCTTCGCTTTCTTATCCTCTCCTTTTGGGCCTCCCTTTCTTCCTGTGTTCTGTCCCGATCTAGGTATACATCGTGGTACTCCTGGCTCGCCCTAAGCCGTGCTTTCTCTTGTAGGATCATGGTACGGGCTGTACTCACCTAATTGTACTCACCTAATTGTGGTTGCAGGGGTCGAGACTCAGCTCCTGGCCCCGCCTCTTCGCTGTCTGCTACTGGGTCTCTGCTCTCCCTGCTCCATGAGCTTTATCATACCTTGTCTTAAAACTATGTATGGTTCCTGCCTCCACTATATCTTTCTCTAGTCCATTCCACTTCCTGACTACTCTGTGGCTGAAGAAATGTTTCCTGACATCCCTTTGACTCATCTGAGTCTTCAGCTTCCAGTTGTGTCCCCTTGTTTCTGTGTTCCCTCTCTGAAACAACCTGTCACTATCTACCTTGTCAATTCCCCGCAGTATTTTGTATGTCGTTATCATGTCTCCTCTGACCCTTCTTTCCTCCAGTGTTGTTAGTCCTATTTCCCTCAACCTTTCTTCATATGACAGACCCCTGAGTTGTGGAACTAACCTTGTCGCAAACTGTGTGTGCGTGTGTGTGTGTGTGTGTGTGTGCGTGTGTGTGTGTGTGTGTGTGCGTGTGTGTGTGTGTGTGTGTGTGTGTGTGTGCGTGTGTGTGTGTGTGTGTGTGCGTGTGTGTGTGTGTGTGTGTGTGTGTGTGTGTGTTTCTGTGTGTGTGCACTAAACTAGTTGTGGTTGCAGGGGTCGAGTCACAGCTCCTGGCCCCGCCTCTTCACTGGTCTCTACTAGGTCACTCTTTCTGCTCCATGAGCTTTATCATACCTCTTCTTAAAGCTATGTATGGATGGATCCTGCCTCCACTACATCACATCCCAGGCTATTCCACTTCCCGACAACTCTGTGACTGAAGAAATACTTCCTAACATCCCTGTGATTCATCTGAGTCTTCAACATCCAACTGTGACCCCTTGTTGCTGTGTCCCATCTCTGGAACATCGTGTATCTGTCCAAAATGTCGATTCCTCTCAGTATTTTTATGTCGTTATCATATCCTCCCTATCTCTCCTGTCCTCCAGTGTCGTCAGGTTGGTTTCTCTTAACCTCTCCTCCGGGACCAGTCTAGTTGCAAACCTTTGCACTTTCTCTATTTTATTTACGTGCTTGGCTAGGTGTGGGTTCCAAACTGGTGCTGCATAATCCAGTATGGGCCTAACGTAAACAGTGTACAGGGTCCTGAACGATTCTTTATTAAGATGTCGGAATGCTGTTCTTAGGTTTGCTAGGCGCCCATATGCTGCAGCAGTTATTTGGTTGATGTGCGCCTCCGGATATGTGCCTGGTGTTATACTCACCCCAAGATCCTTTTCCTTGAGTGTGGTTTGTAGTCTCTGGCCTCCTAGGCTGTACTCCGTCTGCGGTCTTCTTTGCCCTTCCCCAATCTTCATGACTTTGCGCTTGGTGGGGTTGAACTTCAGGAGCCAGTTGCTGGACCAGGCTTGCAGCCTGTCCAGATACCTTTGTAGTTCTGCCTGGTCCTCGTCCGACTGAATTCTTCGCATCAACTTTACATCATCTGCAAACAGGGACACTTCTGAGTCTATTCCTTCCGTCTTGTCGTTCACAAATACCAGAAACTGCACCGGTCCTTGGACTGACCCCTGTGGAACCCCGCTCGTCACAGGCGCCCACTATGACACCTCGCCACGTACCATGACTCGCTGTTGTTTTCCTGACAGGTATTCCCTGATCCAGTGGAGTGCCTTCCCTGTTATCCATGCCTGGTTCTCCAGCTTTTGCATTAGTCTCTTGTGTGGAACTGTGTCAAACGCCTTCTTACAGTCCAAGACAATGCAATCTACCTACCCTCTCTCTCTCTCCTGTCTTACTGCTGTCACCTTGTCATAGAACTCCAGCAGGTTTGCTACACAGAATTTTCCGCCCCTGAAAACATGCTGGTTGTCTTTGATAAGCTCATTCCTTTCTACGTGTTCCACCACTTTTCTCCTGATGCTCTTTTCCATGACTTAGCATACTATACATGTCAGTGACATTGGTCTGTAGTTGAGTGCTTCGTGTCTGTCTCTGTTTTTAAAAATTGGACTACATTTGTTGTCTTCCATACTTCAGGTAATCTCCCTGTTTGTATAGATGTGTTGAAGATTGTTGTTAGTGGTACACATAGCGCCTCTGCTCCGTCTCTCAGGACCCACGGGGAGATGTTCTCCGGCCCCATTGCCTTTGAGGTATCTAGCTCACTTAGCAGCCTCTTCACTTATTCCTCAGTTGTATGTATTGCGTCCAACAATTGAAGGTGTACCCCTCCTCTCCGTCTTTCTGGGGTCTCTTCTGTCTCCTCTGTGAACACTTCTTTGAATTTCATGTTGAGCTCCTCACATACTTCACGGTCGTTTCTTGTGATCTTCCCTCCTTTCTGCCTGATTACCTGGTCCTTGACTGTCGTTTTCCTCCTGATGTGACTGTACAACAGCTTCGGGTCAGATTTAGCTTTCGCTGCTATGTCATTTTCGTATTATCGTTGGGCCTCCCTTGCCTGTGCATATTCATTTCTCGCTCTAAGACTGCTCTCTTTATTTTCCTGGGTCCTTCGCCTTCTATAATTCTTCCATTCTCTAGCACACTTGGTTTTGGCCTCCCTGCACCTTTGGGTGAACCAAAGACTCATCCTGGCTTTCTTTTTATTTCTGTTACACTTGGGTACAACCCTCTCCTCAGCTTCCTTGCATATTGTTGTCACATATTCCATCATCTCGTTTACTGACTTCCCTGCCAGTTCTCTGTCCCACTGAACCCTGTGTAGGAAATTCTTCATGCCTGTGTAGTCCCCTCTCTTGTAGTTTGGCTTCATTCGTCCTGCCCTTCCTGCTTCCCTCTCCACTTGTAATTCTACTATGTATTCGAAGCTCAGAACCACTCGGTCACTGGCCCCGAGGGGTCTTTCATATGTGATGTCCTCAATATCTGCACTACTCAAGGTGAATACTAGGTTCTCTCTCTTTGGTAGTGTCCCTTACGTGTTGGTACATGAGGTTTTACAGTACCACCTCCATCATCTTAGCCCTCCACGTTTCTGGGCCCCCATGTGGCTCCAGGTTCTCACAGTCAATTTCCTTGTGATTGTAGTCACCCACAATCAGAATCTTTGCCCTGCTCGCATGAGCCCTTCTGGCCACTTCAGCCAGTGTGTCATCCACCGCTCTTTTACTCTCATCATACTCTTGTTTCGGCCTCCTGCTGTTCTGTGATGGGTTATTCATATACCACCTTGATGTATGTGTGTGTGTGTGTGTGTGTGTGTGTGTGTTGTGTGTGTGTAGTGTGTGTGTGTGTGTGTGTGTGTGTGTGTGTGTGTGTGTGTGTGTGTGTGTGGTGTGTGTGTGTGTGTGTGTGTGTGTGTGTACTCACCTAGTTGTGGTTGCAGGGGTCGATTGTGTGTGTGTGTACTCACCTATTTGTAGTTGCAGGGGTCGAGTGTGTGTGTGTGTGCTTGTGTGTGTGTGTGTGTGTGTGTGTGTGTGTGTGTGTGTGTGTATACTCACCTCACTTATTTGTGGTTGCAGGGGTCGAGTCATAGCTATGCAAGAAGCCTGCCTCCACTCTTTCGTCCACGTCGTTCTACCTCCTGACCACTTTAAGGCTAAACAAATATTACATGATAGCCCTTTGATTTTTCTAAGTCTTCATGTTCCAAATGTGCCCTTGTGTACCCGTTTCCCACCTCTCCAATAGTCTATATCTGTCTGTTCTGTCAAGACATCTGCGTATTTTTCATGTCTTTGTGATATCTCCCCTGGTTCTTCTGTTCTATAATGTCGTTAGGCTCGGTTTCTTTAGCCTCTGGTTAGCTCTTGGACTAATCTCGTTGCATACCTCTGCACTTTCTCCAGTTTCTTAACACATTTTATCTGGTGTTGGTTGCATGATGGTGCTGCATACTCAAGATGGGCCCGACATATGATGTTTCAAGGGTTAGGAATGACTCTTTGTTGAGATTCATGAACGCCACTCAAAGATTTGTCAATCGACCATTTGCTGAAGAGATAATTTGATTGACTGAAACGTGTTTCTGGAGATATGTTTGATACAATGCTCACCCCTAGGTCACTCTCCTTTAGTAAGATTTACAGTCTGTCCTCTTCCCCTCCTCTCCTCCCCTCCGGAGGCAATGCACAGGTTCCGGTTTTCTTGCAGCTGCGCTAATTTTCACAACCTTGCATATACTGGGGTTGAACTCCAACAGACACTTACTTACCCGGTCTTACAGTTTGTCCAGATCCATTTTACATTTTTTTCCTCTTGCTACAAAAAAAAAAAAAAAAAATTGTGCGAAATATTGTAATTTATATGTTTGGGGGAATGTGTCATTCCGATCTTTGAGAGTGCCTGTACTCTGAGAGGATCATGAGTACCAGTGCCACCTATAGTGCCTGTACACTGAGAGGATCATGAGTACCAGTGCCACCTATAGTACCTGTACTCTGGGAGGATCATGAGTACCAGTGCCACCTATAGTACCTGCACTCTGGGAGGATCGTGAGTGCCAGTGCCACTATCGGGGGTGTTTCGCCTCGATATTTGTAAGTTTTTGTTGATTCCAGGTCCTTGTGTTTGTTGTTCTGGGTCACACCTCACTTCTCCCGCTACGCTTCTCATAACCTAAGCAACACTACTCTTAGTTCGCTACTTCTAACTGGAATTGTTTTCGATATTGTGTTAGACTGTCAGAATTTACGTATGTTGATTCCACTACTTTTATTATTAAAATAACTTTCTGTCCATTTCCTCAGAGCGTTTAGCCATTGTTTATACCAGAGTCAGTCAGACAGGGAGAGAATCAGGCAGACAGACAGACAGATAGACAGACAGACACACAGACATGACATGACCCTGGTGGGTGAGAAACACCAGACTCAGAGTAGCCAGTGAGAGTGCGGAAGACATAGAAAAATGTTCTTAGCTTTTAGTGGAATGGAATCATTGGTAAGGTGTGTGTGTGAGTGTGTATGTGTGTATGTGTGTGTGTGTGTGTGTGTGTGTGTGTGTGTGTGTTTATATGTGTGTGTTTGTATGTGTGTGTTTGTATGTGTGTGTGTGTTTGTGTGTGTGTGTGTGTGTTTGTGTTTGTGTGTGTGTGTTTGTGTGTGTGTTTGTGTGTGTGTGTGTGTACTCACCTATTTGTGGTTGCAGGGGTCGAGTCATAGCTCCTGGCCCCGCCTCTTCACTGATTGCTACTAGGTACTTTCTCTCCCTGCTCCATGAGCTTTATCAAACCTCGTCTTAAAATTATGTGAGTGTACTCACCTAGTTGTACTCACCTAGTTGTGGTTGCAGGGGTCGATTCATAGCTCCTGGCCCCGCCTCTTCAATGGCCGCTACTGGGTCACTCTCCCTGCGTCATGAGCTTTATCATACCTCTTCTTAAAGCTATGTATGGAACCTGCCTCCACTACATCGCTTCCCAAACTATTCCACTTCCCGACCACTCTGTGACTGAAGAAATACTTCCTAACATCTCTGTGATTCATCTGAGTCTTCAACTTCCAACTGTGTCCCCTTGTTGCTGTGTCCCATCTCTGGAACATTCTGTCACTGTCCACCTTGTCAATTCCTCTCAGTATTTTATATGTCGTTATCATGTCCCCCCATTCTCTCCTGTCCTCCAGTGTCGTCAGGTCGATTTCCCTTAACCTCTCCTCATAGGACATACCCCTTAGCTTCGGGACTAGTCTTGTTGCAAACCTTTGCACTTTCTCGAGCTTCTTCACGTGCTTGGCTAGGTGTGGGTTCCAAACTGGTGCTGCATACTCCAGTATGGGCCTAACGTACACAGTGTACAGGGTCCTGAACGATTCCTTATTAAGATGTCGGAATGCTGTTCTTAGGTTTGCTAGGCGCCCGTATGCTGCAGCAGTTATTTGGTTGATGTTCGCCTAAGGAGATGTGCCTGGTGTTATACTCACCCAAGATTTTTCCTTGATTGCGGTTTGTAGTTTCTGGTCCCATAGACTGTACTCCGTCTGCGGTCTTCTTTGCCCTTCCCTAATCTTCATGCACTTGGTGGGGTTGATCTCCAAGAGCCAATTGCTGGACCAGGCTTGCAGCCTATCCAGATCCCTTTGTAGTTCTGCCTTATCCTCGTCCGATTGAATTCTTCTCATCAACTTCACATCATCTGCAAACAGGGACACTTCGAGTCTATTCCTTCCGTCTTGTCGTTCACAAATACCAGAAACAGCACCGGTCCTAGGACTGACCTTTGTGGAACCCCACTCGTCACCGGCGTCCACTCTGACACCTCGCCACGTACCATGACTCGCTGATGTCTTCCTGACAGGTATTTCCTGATCCATTGGAGTGCCTTCCCTGTTATCCCTGTCTGGTCCTCCAGCTTCTGCACTAATCTCTTGTGTGGAACTGTGTCAAAACGCCTTCTTACAGTCTAAGAATATGCAATCTACCCACCCTTTTCTCTTGTCTTACTGCTGTCACCCTGTCGTAGAACTCCAGTAGGTTTGTGACACAGGATTTCCCGTCCCTGAAACCGTGTTGGCCGTCGTTGATAAGCTCATTCCTTTCTAGGTGCTCAACCACTCTTCTCCTGACTATCTTCTCCATAACCTTGCATACTATACATGTCAGTGACACTGGTCTGTAGTTTAGTGCTACGTTTCTGTCTCCTTTTTTAAAAATTGGAACTACATTTGCTGTCTTCCGTACCTCAGGTAGTTGCCCTGTTTCGATAGATGTGTTGAAGATTGTTATTAAGGGTACACAGCTCCTCTGCTCCCTCTCTCAGGACCCATGGAGAGAATGTTATCCGGCCCCATCGCCTTTGAGGTATCTAGCTCGCTTAGTAGCCTCTTCACTTCCTCCTCAGTTGTGTGTATTGTGTCCAACACCTGATGGTGTACCATACCTCTCCTCCTTTCTGGAGTCCCTTCTATCTCCTCTGTGAACACCTCTTTGAATCTCATGTTGAGCTCCTCACACACTTCCGGTCATTTCTTGTGACCTCCCTCCTTCCTTCCTCAGCCTGATCACCTGGTCCTTGATTGTTGTTGTTCTCCTGATGTGGCTGTACAGCAGCTTTGGGTCAGATTTGGCTTTCGCTGCTATGTCATTCTCATATTGTCTTTGGGCCTCCCTTCTTACCTGTGCATAATCATTTCTGGCTCTACGCTGCTCTCCTTATTCTCCTGGGTCATTTGCCTTCTATACTTCTTCCATTCCCTGGCACACTTGGTTTTGGCTTCCCTGCACCTTTGGGTGAACCATGGGCTCATCCTGTCTTTTTCGCTTCTCCTGTTACCCTTGGGTATAAACCTCTCCTCAGCTTCCTTGCAAATTGTTGTCATATATTCCATCATCTCGTCTACTGACTTCCCTGCGCGCGCGCGCGCGTGTGTGTGTGTGTGTGTGTGTGTGTCTGTGTGTGTGTGTGTGTGCGTCTGTGTGTGTTTGTATGTGTGTGTGTCACCTGTCCACAGACTCACACCTAAGCAAGTTGACTCATACCTTGATGAAAAAAATATGACTCTCAGCTGGATAAGATTAATCTCAGCTGGATAGCACGACTCTTAACTGGATAACATAAATCTCAACTTGATAACTAGACTCACAGCAGAATAACAAGTCCTGAGTTATGCAATTCCAGGCTCTGATAGCAGGCAGCCTCCCGTTGCTGCCTGATGAATAGTGGAGAAATGGAAAATGACAAGGAAATATAGCTGGCCTCTTCCTCCACTGTGTGATTCCCATGTAGGATAGCAACACAGTGTTACATAAAGGATAGGATAGCAACACAGTGTTACATAGAGGATAGGATAACACAGTGTTACATAGAGGATAGGATAGCAACACAGTGTAACATAGAGGATAGGATAGCAACATAGTGTAACAGAGGATAGGATAGCAACAGAGTGTATCATAGAGGATAGGATAGCAACACAGTGTTACATAGAGGATAGGATAGCAACACAGTGTAACATAGAGGATAGGATAGCAACATAGTGTAACAGAGGAGAGGATAGCAACAGGTGTATCATAGAGGATAGGATAGTAACACAGTGTAACTTAGAGGATAGGATAGCAACACAGTGTAACTTTGAGGATAGGATAGTAACACAGTGTAACATAGAGGATAGGATAGCAACACAGTGTAACATAGAGGATAGGATAGCAACACAGTGTAACTAGAGGATAGGATAGCAACACAGTGTAACATAGAGGATAGGATAGTAACACAGTGTAACATATAGGATAGGATAGTAACACAGTGTAACATAGAGGATAGGATAGTAACACAGTGTAACTTAGAGGATAGGATAGTAACACAGTGTAACATAGAGGATAGGATAGTAACACAGTGTAACATAGGGGGGATAGGATAAACACAGTGTAACATAGAGGATAGGGAAACAAAAACAGTGTAACATGAGGGTGGATAACCAAAACCCTCGGGAACATAGAGGATAGGATAAAACACAGTGTAATATAAAAAGGATAGGATGGAAACAATGTAACATAGAGGGTAGGATAAAAAACAGGAACTTAGAGGGGTAGGATAGAACACAGTGTAACAAAAGAAAAGGGAAAGGGTAGCAAACAGTGTAAACAGGATAGGATAAAAAAGGAACATAGAGGATAGGATAGAAAAACAGTGTATCATAAAAGATAGGGGTAACACACAATTAACCCTTTGAGGAAGGGGTAGCAAAAGGGGGTAACATAGGGGGGATAGGATAGCAACACAGTGTAACTTAAAGGGGATGGATAGTAACACAGTGTAAAAATAGAGGGGTAGGGGTAGCAACACAGTGAAATAAGGATAGGATGAAACAGTGTAACATAGGGGATAAATTTTAACACAGTGAACATAGGGATAGGATAGCAACACAGTGTAACATAGGGGGAAGGGGGGCAAAAACAGAAAAATAAAGAATAGGGTGGGAACACAGTGTAGCATGAATGGGTAGCAACCCCAGTGTAAAAAAAGAATGAATAGCAAAAAAAGGGGACATACAGGGTTGGGTATCAACCGTGTAAATATAGAACACAAGCACAGAGGTTAGCAACACATCAAATGTGGATAGCAACACAGTACTCACCAATTTTTTCACCTAATTGTGGTGCAGGGGTCGAGACCACTCCTGGCCCCCCCTTTTGCCTCCCCACTGGGTATCTGTCTCCTGCTCCATGAGCTTTATCATACCCGTTTTAAAAACGTGTATGGTTCCTGCCCCACTATGTCTTTCAGACTATTCCATTTCCTGACTACTCTGTGGGAATAAATGCTTCCTAACACCCTTTGACCCTCTGAGTCTTCAGCTTCCAGTTTGTCCCTTGTTTTTGTTCCCTCTAACATCCGTCACTGTCACCTGTCGATTTCCCCCCGTATTTTTTTATGTCGTTATCATGTCTCCTCTGACCCTTCTTTTTCCAGTGGTTTGTCCTTTTTTCAGCCTTCAAGGACAGACCCCCGAGTTGTGGAACAACCTGCGCAAACCTTTTCACTTTCTCTGCTTTTGTGCTTGACCAGGGTGGTTCCAAATGGTGCTGCATATTTTAGTATCCACTACCGCTTACAGTGTCTTAAAGAGTCCTTGTTGGTAACGGAACGAACTTAGGTTTGAGCGCCCAATGCGCCCAGTTATCTGGTTGATGTGTGCCGAGGGTTTTTCGTTATACTCACCCCAAAGGGCTTTCTCCCTTTTTCCGAGGTTTGTAGCCTTTGTCCGCCGCCTGTACTCTGTAGCGGTCTTCTCCCCTTTCCGATCTTCGATTGATTTGGTGGGGTTGAATTGAGAAATTTTTAACCAGAGTCAAATTTTTTCCAGGGCTGTTTTTTGTGGTTTTCCCTTTTCCAATGTGATTCTCCTCATTAATTTCACATCATCTGGAACAGAGACACTTACATATAAATACCAAGAATAACACTGGTCCGGGCTACCCCCGGCGCCGCCTCCCGGGCCCACGGGTACCCTACGCACCATGACCCGTTGTTGCCCCC